>OZ014474.1:25461006-25748567 GCA_963965965.1 Trididemnum nubilum
GGTTTACCTAAATGCGGGGTTTACCTAAATGCGGGGTTGTCCAAATTTCTCAAAATATGTTGATGCGGGGGTAGTCTTAGCTCTAACCCTAGTCTTAACTCTAACCCTAGCTAGTTGTTTGAAAGTTGGTCCTGTCTGAGTACCGAACCACCGCAGGTGGTTTGCCTGGGTATTGGTTCAAGTCTAAAGACTTTTAGTGTCTTGCTTGAGTACCGAACCACCGCAGGTGGTTTGTCAAGCCACCGCAGGTGCCTGGCTTCAAAGTAGCCGGTTAAAAGTAATCCAAGATCTAGTCTTAACTCTAAGTTTAGTGTAAGAATGGAAACTTAGTGTTGACCTGAGTACCAAACCACCGCAGGTGCCTGGCTTCAAGTCTAAAGCTTGAAGAGTGTCTTGCTCGAGTACCGAACCACCGCAGGTGGTTTGTCAAGCCACCGCAGGTGGTTTGCTTCAAAGTAGTCAGTTAAAAGTGAAAATATCGGTAGTTTCTAAGATGTTCTAGTTAACGCTATGAAGTCTATTTTGTACGAACTTCGTGTAACTTGAAACGTTTCCTGTCGCGCTGCAGTTGAATTTCCGCTGCCGTGGCGAAATCGTGACAGCGGTTATCTAAGGTTTAGCTGTGAATCGCTACCTTTTTGTTAATTTTTTCGAATATGGAGCGAGCATGGCGCAATACAACTTGTTTAATTCCGATGATGTCAGGGTTTGTTACTTTTTTCGAATATGGAACGAGCATGGCGCAATACAGCTTGTTTAACCCCAATAATGCAAGGGTCAGTCCTTTGGCGTATGTTGTCTTGAAGTCAAACTAATGCGGTTGAACCCTTTCAACTTTACTAGCGTTTAGACATTTGGTTCATTTTCGAATCGAACTAATGTGGTTAAAGCCATTCAAGTTTAGTGAGTCTAAAATTAGCAAGGTTTAGTTAAGTACCGAACCACCGAAGGTGGTAAGTCTAAAATTTGTAAGGCTTACCTGGGAATCGAACCACCGAAGGTGGTGAGTCGAAAGCTTAAAAATTTGACTAGGTTTGCCTGAGAACCGAACCACCAAAGGTGGTGAGTTTTAAGCTTAAAAAAATGCTTATCTAAGAACCGAACCACCGAAGGTGGGTTTAAAACAAGTAAGACTTACCTAAGAACCGAACCACCAAAGGTGGTGAGTCTAAAATTTGCCCGGAAACCGAACCACCGAAGGTGGTGAGTCCAAAGTTTAAAATACTAGCCTGAGAACCGAAGCATCGAAGGTGGTGAGTCTAAAATTAGTAAGGCTTACCCAAGTACCGAACCACTGAAAGTGGTGAGTCGAAAGTTCACCGAACCAAGTTTAAAAACTACTTACCTGAGAATCGAACCACCGAAGGTGGTGAGTCTAAACTTAGTAAAACTTACCTAAGAACCAAACCACCGAAGGTGGTGAGTCTAAAAGCTTTAAATTTGAGGTTGAAGTGTGAAGGTACGAGTCATCTGGTCTGTTGTGAATTCACCTTTAAAAACTCTTTTCATCCGCTTACACTAATGATATTAGAATTAAGACTTCAATTGGAATCACTAACTGTGTCTGATCGTACGCGAGTTTTCGGGGAATCACCTCTTTGTGGAAATTCCTGTTAATTTAAAAGCGAATTTTTTCAAAAACTTTTCAAAGAGCGCTCTAAAATAGATCCATCAACCTCAGGTTATGGACTGAATCTCTAGTGGAGGAATGCGGCAAAAACCTTAAATTTTAAAACACTTGCCTGCGAATCGCTGGGAACCAAACCACCGAAGGTGGTGAGTCTTAAGCTTAAAATACAAATCTGGGAACCAAACCACCGAAGGTGGTGGGTCTAAAGCATAAACTTGGTAAGACTTTCTGGAAACCGAACCACCGCAGGCGGTGAGTCTAAAGTTTAAACTACCGCAGCCGGTTAGTTAAAACCTAAAATTTGTAAGGCTTCACTGGGAATCGAAATACCGAAGGTGGTTAGTTAAAGTCTAAAGTTTAAAATTTGGACTATCGTTTAAAGGTCGTGGACCGTTCTTTGGACGGGCGGTTAGCTGTCGCAAAATCGCTTTGAAGTTTGCATGGTTCCAACTAAAAAATTAAAAATTTTTAAAAATGTAAAATACTTTTAATCTAAAAAAAAAAAAAAATTATGAAAACTAAATTTTAAGACATTTAGTCGATAACGTAGAAATATGTCTGAAATATGGTTATATATTCTGGAGTTTGAATAACAACGGTATTATGTTTCAACAAGAAAATGGCAAACTCGACTACAAGTTGGTCGATACTTTGACTTTTGCAATAAAATATTGCAACAACGACTGCTAGAATATTATGTGAGTCAATATGGAAAGGTGGTATTGTGTTTGGCTTTTGTGTGGTTTGCCTGCATGACGTAACATAATCCAATTTGTTTAATTTCCGATTACCTTGGTGCCACAAGCTAGTTTGTTCGCTGCGAAACATACTCGAGAGCTTTAACGCTCTTGTCATTCTATCAAAGTGAACGTATGTACCTATTGTCGGAAAACCTTTATTCGAAATGATGCTATGCTACGTCACAAAAGAGAAGTATATGAACGGTTTTGAAATTAGAGTGCGAAAAACGTAACAAAAAATTTAAAAGAGCCCCCCGATATAACGCACCCGCCGCTGTTACCACCAGCGTCATGTTCAATTTCACAAAAACACCTGAAATTTAAGTTTAAACTGACACATCGTATCACAGCAAAAAATTGAAATCGAATTGCGAGCACTACAATCTGGTGCAAGTCTGACAGTACGTGCTTTGTTCAGCCTCAACCATTCGAATCATATTCTAGTTATTTTGATGAGAGGCTTGGAATATTTCGATTTTAAAGAATTTTTGCTCTTCAAAGAACATTTATGTTGGAGAACTTAGACATAGATGTAAGAAATAAAAAGTTTAGCCTCAAGTTAACTAATTTTTTAATTTGTGGTACTTAATTTAAATTCAGATTGGTTATTAATTTTATTTTTATTCGTTTCATTTTATTTGCACCAAAATACAATTTTCATAAAATGAGCAACAATTCAATCAGAGCAGTACAATTGTAAGCAATTCAATAAAAAACAATATTTTTGCTCAAATAGAAGCAGCTAAACGAATAACGTTATAACACGCATCAAGTCAAGGTAGTATGGTCGGAGTTATCAATACTCTGCACGACTTTGAAACAATATGTTATACGCATGGTTTTGAAAACAAAAAAAAAACAGTTGGTCGAACGCTAACGCGGTACTCTCTGGAGTGGGAGGTCAGAAGTTCAAATCTCGAACCGGTCAAATCGAACACATGGTTGCCAACGGCTAGCCACCGCTGCGATATTTTTTCGAAAGGAGCTGTGTAGCACGGGCGCAATGACTCGGAAATGGTCCCCGCTAATTCGTTTCACGCTTCGGCGTATTACATCGAGCATAATGAAAGATTTATTTTATGCATGGCTCGGAAGCAATATGTCTTAAAAATGTACAACCACGATATAGACTAAAGAGAGGACGAAGCGTTCCTTAATCGATAAAAATACTTAACTGCTAAGTTTGAACTAACGCTTGAAATCTCAACATAAACAGAAAATGAATTAAGAGCACTATCTAGCAGTGGGATATAACATCTTAACCTTGCCTGTTTTTGTTTTAAAAGGGCCTTCAACTCAAGTTTTTCACGCTAGACCAAAATGTTGAAATATACCTATAACACATTCTCACCAAAATTTGAAGTTTCTACACCTTCTCGCTTTCAAGATAAAATAGTTCACAATTAGCCGTTTTCCACTTTATAGTGTTGCCGTTTTTATCAGTATTGCGACAGAAGATTAACTATGGGAAAGCTGACTTTCAGTTATTGAAAAGCGTCAAATTTTTCGTTTCTAAACCTGTACTTTGTTTTACAAAACCTCTGCCGCAAAAACTTTTTTGAAAATCAAGAACATGGTGTCAATTTTTGAAATTTTGTTTCTTATTGACAACCCTGACATGTTTATATCTTAATTCTATGAAAGATATCATATTTTTAATATTACTTAAACCCACATTTGTATCCAATTTTGTGGGTCAACAAGCGTTTGACTCAGGATGTAACCAGCATCTGAATCCTACAACTCTATTTCGAAAAAAACACAAAAAAGGTCTGAGCTAATTATCTACTTTTTCAGATAAAATCACTATTCGAAACACATATTTTGCAAGACCTAGAATGTTTTTGGTCAAAGTTTTCCAACGACAACAAGAAAACGGTTAAAAATTTTGCTATATTAGGTAAGTTTTAAAGTAAAGGTAATAATCAATATAAAGAAACTCAGGATTTTGATCAAATTATTGCAACACAAGAAAAGAAACTTAATAACTTGTTCAAGTTTTAGGCGAATTTTTGGGTTTATTTACGTTAGAATTTTCACCCAAGGTGAATAAATCTCAACGGTGTAAGATATTTTGACGAATTTATCCCAATAAAACTAGATCAAGTAATAAAAAATATATTCGTTTTAAGGTTGAATTATTGTTTTAATCAAAGAAATTTTAAGATTTTGATTTCTGCAAAAAACAGTTTGACGCAAACAAGAAAATTACAAAAACTGACGTTAATTTGAGACTATAAGACAAGGTTTAAGATTGAATAACACCAAAAAATAGCAAAAGTTCTTGTTTTAACTCAAGATAGAGTGTAGTTGAATAAAATTTTACGGTATTTTAGTTAAAAAATCAGTGTAAAACTAAAAAATTGTTAAAAAAAATGTAAGATGTTAGGTAAACGTTTTAGTTTCAAAGTACAAAAACGATCATTTTTACTGAAATTTTCAATTTAAAATGACGAAATGTAAGGTTTTTTTACAAAATTATCGCTACGACAACAAAAAAAGTTGTGGTTTATTAACTAAAAATAATAAACATTATCTATTTTGAGTAAATTTTATAGCATTTTAGTAAAAAAATTGGTGTAAAACTATAAAAAATGTAAGATGATAGGTAAACATTTTTGTTTCAAAGTACAAAAAAGATCATTTTTACTTAAAGTTGCAATTTAAAATGACGAAATGTAAGGTTTTTTTACAAAATTATTGCTACGACAACAAAAAAAGTTGTGGTTTATTAACTAAAAATAATAAACATTATCTATTTTGGTTAAATTTTATGGTATTTTAGTAAAAAATCAGTGTAAAACTAAAAAAACTGTTAAAAAAGTTTAAGATGTTAGGTAAACGTTTTAGTTTTAAAGTACAAAAACAATCATTTTTACTGAAACTTTCAATTTGAAATGACGAAGTGTAAGATTTTTTACAAAGATGCACAGAGCTGGACAGCGCTGTTTCGAGCTTTTAGCTCTCATCGGCTGCCCTCAGCTTCTCTAACAAAGTTATTTTCCACACGAAGGACGTCAACCTTGTCGGTTATTTTTTACAAAATTATCGCTACAACAACCAAAAAGTCTAGGTTTATTGACTAAAATTAATACACATTCCCTATTTCAGTTAAAATTTTATGGTATTTTAGTAAAACATCAGTGTAAAACTAAAAAATTGTGAAAAAGTTTAAAATGTTAGGTAAACTTTTTTGTTTCAGAGTAGAAAAAGAGCTATTGTTACTTAAAGTTTCAATTTAAAATGACGAAACATAAAATCTGTAGAAAATTATCGCTACGACAACCAAAAAGTCTAGGTTTATTGAGTAAAATTAGTACACATTCCCTATTTCGGTTAAATTTTATGGTATTTTAGTAAAAAAATCAGTGTAAAACTATAAAAAATTTGAAAACGTTAGGTAAACGTTTTAGTTTCAAAGTAGAAAAAAACATTATTTTTACTGAAACTTTCGATTTAAAACGACAAAGCGTAACTTTTTTTACAAAATTATCGCTACGACAACAAAAAAGTTGAAGTTTATGGAGTAAAATTAATACACATTATCTATTTTGAGTAAATTTTATGGTATTTTAGTAAAAAAACTAGTGTAAAACTAAAAAATTGTTGAAAAGTTTAAGATGTTAGGTAAACGTTTTGGTTTTAAAGTAGAAAAAAACATTATTTTTAATTAAGTTTTCAATTTAAAATGACGAAACGTAAAATTTATAGAAAATTATCGCTACGAAAACCAAAAAGTTAGACTTTTTTGATTAAAAATAATGAACATTATTGTTTTTAGCTAAGTGATTTGCTAGATATTTTAACAGTTTAGAATATTTTCTACCAAATGTTGGTAAAAAATTAATATAAGAGCCTAAGAAAATTGCTTGGTTAAAAAATTGTTAAAATCACCGTTTCCAAGGAAAAAATTCAATTTTGAACAAACAAAGCAACACAATTTAATGTTTTTACAACAAGACTTGCATCAAACCACGAAATCAATAAAAGATTACTATGTTAAACAAGTTTAATGATATTTATGGTAAAAAACTTCATTTATTTATGGTAAAACAAAGGTTTATTTATGGTAAAACAAAGGAATCGCACAATTTTAAGATATTTTTGACAAAATTAGCCTTCACTAACGCAAGAAAGTTAATCAAAGGTTGCGATTTATTAGAATGTTTTTGTTTAAAAAGTAGAAAAAAATAGCTGCTTTTTACGTTAAAATTGTTAATCAAGTCTCAGAAACTTGAATTGAAACAATAACAACAATAATTAACTCTTCAGATTTTGCATATTTGTGTGTCTAACGTCTAAAATATCGATACTTTGAAACTTACAGAAGGATACGCATGTTACTTTTTAATATCTTTGAACTTCGACTTTGTTTAACAAAGCAAAAAATCAAATTGGAACAACTCGTTTTCAGGTTCGTATTAACCAGGTACTCGTCTGCACCTATCTAATCAAACCAACACAGAGCACCTTTTTGGGAGTTTTGTTTCCAAGTATTTTGTCAGGCTAGTCCACCACAACAGGTATTGACTGCTTGGTCCAATTGGGAAATAAGCGTGAAGAGACTTTCCCAGGGACACAACGACGCATTATTACCAGTTAGAGAATCAAATCATAGTCTATTCCCAACGCTCAACCACTGCCTATCACCACCGCTGTTTTCAGGTCAAAACATATTATGACTGTAGTTTTCTAAGTTTTAAACGCTTGAGATCTAAAATTTGGCAACGTATAATTCGCAATAAAAATCCATTCTCGCATTTCTTCGCATTTTGAGTCGTGTTTAGACAATATTGCTGTCGGACGTGTAATTTTCTGTGTCACAACCATAGTCGCATAATGTTTTTTCCCAAGTCGAAGCTATACGGCTGTACTTTTCGAGGATTTTTTATGAACTCTTTTACCGTTTTGATTTGAAAGTTTTTTCTTGGAAACATTAGTTTTTAGAATAAGGTTTGTTGTTTGTCTTGCAGATATCAGAATCTAAAGTCTAATATACATTGTTCATGAGATTTCAAAAAATTTGATGGTGTACAACTAAATGTTCAAAACAATTTGTAAACGCTATGTGATAAAGTTTTCTTTAAACCCGAACATCTGATCGAACAGCTTTCCAAATGCCCAAGATTTTTTAACGTTTAAGATCACGTGAAGTACCAAGAAATGATAGATTTTGTTTACTTTTTCCAAAGTACTGAAAAAACGTTATGATGAAAAATATCATTTTGAGACATTGTTATTGAGTCATGATTAAATACGCCCGGGACAAGGCCGGAAGTCGTGTATAAAATTAATAAATTAATTAAATTAAAATTATTAAAATTAAATTTTTTGAATTGAAAATTAATAAATTAATAATTAAATTAAAATTATAAAATTAAATTTTTTAAATTGAAAATTAATAAATTGAAATTGTTTAACTTAAAATTATTAAAATTAAATTTTTTTTTTGAATTGAAAATTAATCAATTGTTTAAATTAAAATTAAATTTTTTGAATTGAAAATTGTTAAAATTAAAATTATTGAAATTAAATTTTTTTTTGAATTGAAAATTAATAAATTTTTTAAATTAAAATTATTGAATTAATTTTATACACGACTTCCGGCCTTGTCCCGGGCGTATTAAATCATGACTCAATAACAATGTCTCAAAATGATATTTTTTCATCATAACGTTTTTTCAGTACTTTGGAAAAAGTAAACAAAATCTATTGGTACTTGATGTAATCTTAAACGTTAAAAAATCTTGGGCGTTTGGAAAGCTGTTCGATCAGATGTTCTGGTTTAAAGAAAAGTTTATCACATAGCATTTACGAATTGTTTTGAACATTTAGTTGTACACCATCAAATTTTTTGAAATCTCATGAACAATGTATATTAGACTTTAGATTCTGATATCTGCAAGACAAACAACAAACCTTATTCTAAAAACTAATGTTTCCAAGAAAAAACTTTCAAATCAAAGCGGTAAAAGAATTCACAAAAACCTCGAAAAGTACAGTCATATAGCTTCGACTTGGGAAAAAACATTACGCGACTATGGTTGTGACACAAAAAATCACACGTCCGACAGTAATATTGTCTAAACACGACTCAAAATGCGAAGAAATGCGAGAATGGATTTTTATTGCGAATTATACGTTGCCAAATTTTAGATCTCAAGTATTTAAAACTTAGAAAACTACAGTCATAATATGTTTTGACCTGAAAACAGCGGTGGTGATAGGCAGTGGTTGAGCGTTGGGAATAGACTATGATTTGATTCTCTAACTGGTAATAATGCGTCGTTGTGTCCCTGGGAAAGTCTCTTCACGCTTATTTCCCGTTTGGACCAAGCAGTCAATACCTGTTGTGGTGGACTAGCCTGACAAAATACTTGGAAACAAAACTCCCAAAAAGGTGCTCTGTGTTGGTTTGATTAGATAGGTGCAGACGAGTACCTGGTTAATACGAACCTGAAAACGAGTTGTTCCAATTTGATTTTTTGCTTTGTTAAACAAAGTCGAAGTTCAAAGATATTAAAAAGTAACATGCGTATCCTTCTGTAAGTTTCAAAGTACCGATATTTTAGACGTTAGACACACAAATATGCAAAATCTGAAGAGTTAATTATTGTTGTTATTGTTTCAATTCAAGTTTCTGAGACTTGATTAACAATTTTAACGTAAAAAGCAGCTATTTTTTTCTACTTTTTAAACAAAAACATTCTAATAAATCGCAACCTTTGATTAACTTTCTTGCGTTAGTGAAGGCTAATTTTGTCAAAAATATCTTAAAATTGTGCGATTCCTTTGTTTTACCATAAATAAACCTTTGTTTTACCATAACTAAATGAAGTTTTTTACCATAAATATCATTAAACTTGTTTAACATAGTAATCTTTTATTGATTTCGTGGTTTGATGCAAGTCTTGTTGTAAAAACATTAAATTGTGTTGCTTTGTTTGTTCAAAATTGAATTTTTTCCTTGGAAACGGTGATTTTAACAATTTTTTAACCAAGCAATTTTCTTAGGCTCTTATATTTTTACCAACATTTGGTAGAAAATATTCTAAACTGTTAAAATATCTAGCAAATCACTTAGCTAAAAACAATAATGTTCATTATTTTTAATCAAAAAAGTCTAACTTTTTGGTTTTCGTAGCGATAATTTTCTATAAATTTTACGTTTCGTCATTTTAAATTGAAAACTTAATTAAAAATAATGTTTTTTTTTCTACTTTAAAACCAAAACGTTTACCTAACATCTTAAACTTTTCAACAATTTTTTAGTTTTACCCTAGTTTTTTTACTAAAATACCATAAAATTTACTCAAAATAGATAATGTGTATTAATTTTACTCAATAAACTTCAACTTTTTTGTTGTCGTAGCGATAATTTTGTAAAAAAAGTTACGCTTTGTCGTTTTAAATCGAAAGTTTCAGTAAAAATAATGTTTTTTTCTACTTTGAAACTAAAACGTTTACCTAACATTTTCAAATTTTTTATAGTTTTACACTGATTTTTTTACTAAAATACCATAAAATTTAACCGAAATAGGGAATGTGTACTAATTTTACTCAATAAACCTAGACTTTTTGGTTGTCGTAGCGATAATTTTCTACAGATTTTATGTTTCGTCATTTTAAATTGAAACTTTAAGTAACAATAGCTCTTTTTCTACTCTGAAACAAAAAAGTTTACCTAACATTTTAAACTTTTTCACAATTTTTTAGTTTTACACTGATGTTTTACTAAAATACCATAAAATTTTAACCGAAATAGGGAATGTGTATTAATTTTAGTCAATAAACCTAGACTTTTTGGTTGTTGTAGCGATAATTTTGTAAAAAAATAACCGACAAGGTTGACGTCCTTCGTGTGGAAAATAACTTTGTTAGAGAAGCTGAGGGCAGCCGATGAGAGCTAAAAGCTCGATACAGCGCTGTCCAGCTCTGTGCATCTTTGTAAAAAATCTTACACTTCGTCATTTCAAATTGAAAGTTTCAGTAAAAATGATTGTTTTTGTACTTTAAAACTAAAACGTTTACCTAACATCTTAAACTTTTTTAACAGTTTTTTTAGTTTTACACTGATTTTTTACTAAAATACCATAAAATTTAACCAAAATAGATAATGTTTATTATTTTTAGTTAATAAACCACAACTTTTTTTTTGTTGTCGTAGCAATAATTTTGTAAAAAACCTTACATTTCGTCATTTTAAATTGCAACTTTAAGTAAAAATGATCTTTTTTGTACTTTGAAACAAAAATGTTTACCTATCATCTTACATTTTTTATAGTTTTACACCAATTTTTTTACTAAAATGCTATAAAATTTACTCAAAATAGATAATGTTTATTATTTTTAGTTAATAAACCACAACTTTTTTTGTTGTCGTAGCGATAATTTTGTAAAAAAACCTTACATTTCGTCATTTTAAATTGAAAATTTCAGTAAAAATGATCGTTTTTGTACTTTGAAACTAAAACGTTTACCTAACATCTTACATTTTTTTAACAATTTTTTAGTTTTACACTGATTTTTTAACTAAAATACCGTAAAATTTTATTCAACTACACTCTATCTTGAGTTAAAACAAGAACTTTTGCTATTTTTTGGTGTTATTCAATCTTAAACCTTGTCTTATAGTCTCAAATTAACGTCAGTTTTTGTAATTTTCTTGTTTGCGTCAAACTGTTTTTTTGCAGAAATCAAAATCTTACAATTTCTTTGATTAAAACAATAATTCAACCTTAAAACGAATATATTTTTTATTACTTGATCTAGTTTTATTGGGATAAATTCGTCAAAATATCTTACACCGTTGAGATTTATTCACCTTGGGTGAAAATTCTAACGTAAATAAACCCAAAAATTCGCCTAAAACTTGAACAAGTTATTAAGTTTCTTTTCTTGTGTTGCAATAATTTGATCAAAATCCTGAGTTTCTTTATATTGATTATTACCTTTACTTTAAAACTTACCTAATATAGCAAAATTTTTAACCGTTTTCTTGTTGTCGTTGGAAAACTTTGACCAAAAACATTCTAGGTCTTGCAAAATATGTGTTTCGAATAGTGATTTTATCTGAAAAAGTAGATAATTAGCTCAGACCTTTTTTGTGTTTTTTTCGAAATAGAGTTGTAGGATTCAGATGCTGGTTACATCCTGAGTCAAACGCTTGTTGACCCACAAAATTGGATACAAATGTGGGTTTAAGTAATATTAAAAATATGATATCTTTCATAGAATTAAGATATAAACATGTCAGGGTTGCCAATAAGAAACAAAATTTCAAAAATTGACACCATGTTCTTGATTTTCAAAAAAGTTTTTGCGGCAGAGGTTTTGTAAAACAAAGTACAGGTTTAGAAACGAAAAATTTGATGCTTTTCAATAACTGAAAGTCAGCTTTCCCATAATTAATCTTCTGTCGCAATACTGATAAAAACGGCAACACTAAAGTGGAAAACGGCTAATTGTGAACTATATTATCTTGAAAGCGAGAAGGTGTAGAAACTTCAAATTTGGTGAGAATGTGTTATAGGTATATTTCAACATTTTGGTCTAGCGAGAAAAACTTGAGTTGAAGGTCCTTTTAAAACAAAAACAGGCAAGGTTAAGATGTTATATCCCACTGCTAGATAGCGCTCTTAATTCATTTTCTGTTTATGTTGAGATTTCAAGCGTTAGTTCAAACTTAGCAGTTAAGTATTTTTATCGATTAAGGAACGCTTCGTCCTCTCTTTAGTCTATATCGTGGTTGTACATTTTTAAGACATATTGCTTCCGAGCCATGCATAAAATAAATCTTTCATTATGCTCGATGTAATACGCCGAAGCGTGAAACGAATTAGCGGGGACCATTTCCGAGTCATTGCGCCCGTGCTACACAGCTCCTTTCGAAAAAATATCGCAGCGGTGGCGAGCCGTTGGCAACCATGTGTTCGATTTGACCGGTTCGAGATTTGAACTTCTGACCTCCCACTCCAGAGAGTACCGCGTTAGCGTTCGACCAACTATTTTTTTTTTTTTTTCAAAACCATGCGTATAACATATTGTTTCAAAGCCGTGCAGAGTATTGATAACTCCGACCATACTACCTTGACTTGATGCGTGTTATAACGTTATTCGTTTAGCTGCTTCTATTTGAGCAAAAATATTGTTTTTTATTGAATTGGTTACAATTGTACTGCTCTGATTGAATTGTTGCTCATTTTATGAAAATTGTATTTTGGTGCAAATAAAATGAAACGAATAAAAATAAAATTAATAACCAATCTGAATTTAAATTAAGTACCACAAATTAAAAAATTAGTTAACTTGAGGCTAAACTTTTTATTTCTTACATCTATGTCTAAGTTCTCCAACATAAATGTTCTTTGAAGAGCAAAAATTCTTTAAAATCGAAATATTTCAAGCCTCTCATCAAAATAACTAGAATATGATTCGAATGGTTGAGGCTGAACAAAGCACGTACTGTCAGACTTGCACCAGATTGTAGTGCTCGCAATTCGATTTCAATTTTTTGCTGTGATACGATGTGTCAGTTTAAACTTAAATTTCAGGTGTTTTTGTGAAATTGAACATGACGCTGGTGGTAACAGCGGCGGGTGCGTTATATCGGGGGGCTCTTTTTAATTTTTTGTTACGTTTTTCGCACTCTAATTTCAAAACCGTTCATATACTTCTCTTTTGTGACGTAGCATAGCATCATTTCGAATAAAGGTTTTCCGACAATAGGTACATACGTTCACTTTGATAGAATGACAAGAGCGTTAAAGCTCTCGAGTATGTTTCGCAGCGAACAAACTAGCTTGTGGCACCAAGGTAATCGGAAATTAAACAAATTGGATTATGTTGCGTCATGCAGGCAAACCACACAAAAGCCAAACACAATACCATCTTTCCATATTGACTCACATAATATTCTAGCAGTCGTTGTTGCAATATTTTAATGCAAAAGTCAAAGTATCGACCAACTTGTAGTCGAGTTTGCCATTTTCTTGTTGAAACATAATACCGTTGTTATTCAAACTCCAGAATACACAACCATATTTCAGACATATTTCTACGTTATCGACTAAATGTCTTAAAATTTAGTTTTCATAATTTTTTTTTTTTAGATTAAAAGTATTTTACATTTTTAAAAATTTTTAATTTTTTAGTTGGAACCATGCAAACTTCAAAGCGATTTTGCGACAGCTAACCGCCCGTCCAAAGAACGGTCCACGACCTTTAAACGATAGTCCAAATTTTAAACTTTAGACTTTAACTAACCACCTTCGGTATTTTGATTCCCAGGGAAGCCTTACAAATTTTAGGTTTTAACTAACCGGCTGCGGTAGTTTAAACTTTAGACTCACCGCCTGCGGTGGTTCGGTTTCCAGAAAGTCTTACCAAGTTTATGCTTTAGACCCACCACCTTCGGTGGTTTGGTTCCCAGATTTGTATTTTAAGCTTAAGACTCACCACCTTCGGTGGTTTGGTTCCCAGCGATTCGCAGGCAAGTGTTTTAAAATTTAAAGTTTTTTTGCCGCATTCCTCCACTAGAGATTCAGTCCATAACCTGAGGTTGATGGATCTATTTTAGAGCGCTCTTTGAAAAGTTTTTGAAAAAATTCGCTTTTAAATTAACAGGAATTTCCACAAAGAGGGGATTCCCCGAAAGCTCGCGTACGATCAGACACAGTTAGCGATTCCAATTAAAGTCTTAATTCTAATGTCATTAGTGTAAGCGGATGAAAAGAGTTTTTAAAGGTGAATTTACAACAGACCAGATGGCTCATACCTTCACACTTTAACCTCAAATTGAAAGCTTTTAGACTCACCACCTTCGGTGATTTGGTTCTTAGGTAAGTTTTACTAAGTTTAGACTCACCACCTTCGGTGGTTCGATTCTCAGGCAAGTAGTTTTTAAACTTGGTTCGGTGAACTTTCGACTCACCACTTTCAGTGGTTCGGTACTTGGGTAAGCCTTACTAATTTTAGACTCACCACCTTCGATGCTTCGGTTCTCAGGCTAGTATTTTAAACTTTGGACTCACCACCTTCGGTGGTTCGGTTTCCGGGCAAATTTTAGACTCACCACCTTTGGTGGTTCGGTTCTTAGGTAAGTCTTACTTGTTTTAAACCCACCTTCGGTGGTTCGGTTCTTAGATAAGTATTTTTTAAGCTTAAAACTCACCACCTTTGGTGGTTCGGTTCTCAGGCAAACCTAGTCAAATTTTTAAGCTTTAGACTCACCACCTTCGGTGGTTCGATTCCCAGGTAAGCCTTACAAATTTTAGACTTACCACCTTCGGTGGTTCGGTACTTAACTAAACCTTGCTAATTTTAGACTCACTAAACTTGAATGGCTTTAACCACATTAGTTCGATTCGAAAATGAACCAAATGTCTAAACGCTAGTAAAGTTGAAAGGGTTCAACCGCATTAGTTTGACTTCAAGACAACATACGCCAAAGGACTGACCCTTGCATTATTGGGGTTAAACGAGTACAAGCTGTATTGCGCCATGCTCGTTCCATATTCGAAAAAAGTAACAAACCAACCCTGACATCATCGGAATTAAACAAGTTGTATTGCGCCATGCTCGCTCCATATTCGAAAAAAATTAACAAAAAGGTAGTGATTCACAGCTAAACCTTAGATAATAGCTGTCACGATTTCGACACGGCAGCGGAAATTCAACTGCAGCGCGACAGGAAACGTTTCAAGTTACACGAAGTTCGTACAAAATAGACTTCATAGCATTAACTAGAACATCTTAGAAACTACCGGGTTATTCACTTTTAACTGACTACTTTGAAGCCAGGCACCTGCGGTGGCTTGACAAACCACCTGCGGTGGTTCGGTACTCAGACACTCTTCAAGCTTTAGACTTGAAGCCAGGCACCTGCGGTGGTTTGATACTCAGGTCAACGCTAAGTTTCCGTTCTTACAACAAACTTATAGTTAAGACTAGATCTTGGATTACTTTTAACCGGCTACTTTGAAGTCAGGCACATGCGGTGGCTTGACAAACCACCTGCGGTGGTTCGGTACTCAGACACTCTTCAGGCTTTAGACTTGAAGCCAGGCACCTGCGGTGGTTTAACAACCCACCTGCGGTGGTTCGGTACTCAGGCAGGACCAAGTTTCAAACAATTAGCTAGGGTTAAGAGTACCACAATCCCGCATTGAAACAATGCAGGATTTAATCCCGCATTTCGAAAATCCCGCATTTGGGTAATCCCGCAATTGGATAATCCCGCAATCCCGCATCCCGCAATCCCGCAAAACCCCCCATCCCGCAATCCCTAAGCATTTCGACCAATATAAACTACTGGGGGGGCTATAGCCCCCCCGCCCCCCCCCCTGGCTACGCTACTGACTATTGCACCCAAAAATATTAAAATGATGGAGCAATAGCATTATATATTATTGAAAATTATGTCACTAACAGCGTGAAAAAAAGTTAATAATATTCATAACAACTATAGGCTGCTTCACTAACAGTTTGAGAAAGTATGAAAAGGATCCATTGCAAAACATTATGTACTGGAAAAGCTTTTTAGCTCCACAGAGATTTATATACGGACGGAACAATAAATATAAATCTCTGTGGAGTTAAAAAGCTTTTCCAGTACATAATGTTTTGCACTAGATCCTTTTCATACTTTCTCAAACTGTTAGTGAAGCAGCTAGTTGTTACGAATATTATTAATTTTTTTTTCACGCTGTTGGTGACATACTTTTTCAGTATTCCTTTTTTCACGCTGTTAGTGACATAATTTTCAATATTTTATAATGTTATCGCTCCATCATTTTAATGTTTTTGGGTACAATAGTACAAGTATTGCGATGTTCGTATGGTTACTGTTACCTATCTTTTGCTGTTATTTTTTTCTCATTAATTTATCTTTTTGTAACTGCAAAGGCAGCACTGCCGAAAAATGTTCTGAAGAAGCTTTCCGGTTTGGGAAACGTCAAACCAATAAATAAAGTCATCGGTAGTACGAAGTCGTTATGAATAACTATCCCGATGAATGCAACGCGTCCGTTATTTTCATTGAAAACACTAAACTGTTATGACATTGGCTAGAAAACATTCGAAATATAATGTGCCCCAGCAGTTTGTAGAAATGCTGCTACTTCAGAACAAGCCATGGTTAGTTAGATATAAAAAAATAAGAGCTATGTCTTTCTTGCCCAGTGTAGAGTGTGGTAAATTTAAGTCGAAACAAGCTTTTCAAAGCGGCAAGATTTTAGCATGTAGTAAAAAATCTGAAATCTGCGCCTCTACTACCTTTAAGCTGATTAAAATGATGCTAAAATGCCAGGTAGCACAAGCCTCTTCCACATGCGTCATGCAAGCTTTATTAGAATCTGATTACGCGATTTTACCGTATATTTTGCACTTTTTTGCTTTGTGCCGTGGCCCAAAGTCGGGAGGCATGGCAAAATACTACCATCCTAAATACGTCCCTGGATGTGCATGTCTTAGTGGTCACAGCATATTAGTCACAGCTTGAAACCATTCAACAAGTGTTTTCGAAAGATGTGGTTTGTTAATATTGATTTTTTATAAAAAGTTTTATTTATGATAAAATATATAAGTATATTTCGGTTGGTGCTTAGGTATCTTTTAGTTGCCAGAAAGGAGAATTCGACCGGTTTTTCAACCGGCGTGACCGGCCGGTCGTAGAATCTCGACCCGACCGGTTCCCATCTCTGCTTTGAATGATTCATTTGCCAACGAGTGTGGTGTTCTCAAGTTACTTGACGTAATCAATCATTGTTTTGGTAGTAGCTACGAGAACACAGATGCAAGTTTATTCCTCACAAAAAGCTCGTTACAAGCTGTTTCTACAAACTTTCTTAGTAATCTGTTTTGGTCAAAATCCGTCACATTGTAAACTTCTGCTTCAAACGATGTCAGGGACAAGAATTAATAAAAGCTATTTATTACCGCAGACTGATTAAAACTGAAAAAAAATTTTTCTCAGGGGAAACATATTCAGTAAATAAACGCAAAAATAAGAAAAACTCAATTTTTGAAAATTGTTGCTTATACATTTTTGCCAAAACGTGCTTCAAATAGACCTCCCAAAAATCAATTTTTTGAATGGCTCAACTTAGGGTGCCAGTCTGTTTTGATGTCAGCAGATATTTAAGTGACAAATATTTTGACATAGTTTGGGGGTGCCACCTCCTGGAGACCCCCGAAAAATTAATTTTTTTAACGGCTCAAGCTAGGGTGCCAGTCTGTTTTGATATCAGCGGATGTTTAAGAGACTAATATTTTGACAGAGTTTGGGGGTGCCACCCCCCGGGAAACCCCCAAAAGTTATTTTTTTGAATGGCTCACCTTAGGGTGCCAGTCTGTTTGACATCAGCAGATATATAACATACAAATATTTTGGTGTAGTTTGGGGATGCCACCCCCTGGGACCCCCAAATGGACCCTCCAAAATCAAGTTTTTGAACGGCTCAACTTAGGGTGCCAGTCTGATATGATATCAGGAGATATTTAACTGACAATTATTTTGACTCTACTTTTCTGGAGGTTCCATAATCAGATATTTTTGAATAATTGCTGATTTTACGGTAGACAAAAAGTAGACTTTTGAGCGTCACAGCATTAACTTTGCGTCGGTCGTTCACTGGGTTTGCTGGCAAACTCCCATCTAGTTGTTTTTAATATTAAGTCTCTAAAAAATAAATATTTTAGCATGGTTAAGAGGTGACATCCCTGCTCGGGAGCCCCCAAATACATAGATTCACCAAATCTTTACTTTTCATTTAAATTAAAACAGGTTTTTAGTACCGGTAGATATTTGTAAGACAAAGAATTAAAAATACAAATCGTCGTCTGTTCCAGACAGAAGTTTAGAATTGTTGTTATGAAGGCAAAAACATACATCAGGGACCAATACATTGCAGAGTGTCTCATGGAAAAAACAATACGTACTAGACATTACACGATAGCTATGTACGCATTCTGAATTTACGCTGGAGCTACGATATATGTATTCATAGTACTGTTTGTGGCGTGTCAAAAGGGAACGCGCTCCGATTGCGGTTAACCGGCTCGACTACGCAGCCTATGAGCGTATATGATCTGTTGATTTAAGAAGCCATCGGTTAGAATTATCTTTCGTTTGTGGTTACTTCCATGCTAGTTTCCACATCGCCACTGGATGAAGCAGGAACTGCGACATGTTGGTAGAAGCGTTGACAGACAAACTGCTGTTAATCACTTAAGGTGTTGGTTTAGCACGTAATTTGATATGATAGGATTTTCACTGCGCTATTAAGATTTTTCTATTTGTTCAACCTACAGTATTGCTGACCAGAGGTGGAGTCCTCGAGGACACCCTTGGCCTCGAGGACACATTTTGAAGTCCTTGGCCTCGAAGCCTCAAGTCTTTGGCCTTGGCCTCAAAGCCTTAGGTCCTCGAAAATTGCCCTGTCCTCGGCTTGAGGACAGCACTATTTTTTTAATCGTTTAAATTTTGTTGGAAAACGCCAGAAATCTCGCGGAAATTTGCAAATACCTTTTTTGTTTTCCGCAATTGGAGCATAGGCTTAGCCAAGCGGGCCTCCCCCCCAATTGAAATTTCACCAATGACAAAAATGTAACAAAGAAGCCTATTGTTTCTTCAGTTTCAGTTTCCTTTAAGCGTTTTTCGCTCCACCAGTAGCGAACAACAATATTGAAGATCAGGGGCCCCGGGACCCCCTAAAATCAATTTTGTCAGCCAATTTAAATGTACACCTGGAAGAAATGGATAGTTTTCGTCCTAAAAGTTGCTATCTCAGGATCACATCTAGCCTTTTTATGAACATAATGCATTAACCAAGGCCGGATTTACCACAATATGGCGCAGTACTAGCTAAGGGCCCTGCTCTCAAATCTTGAGACTTTTTATGGTCTTCACCTACATTTGTCAGAAAGATGTTGCAAAAATCTACAAAGTGCCAGGGGCCTAGCGCGATGTAAATTCTGCCCGGCAATAACATGTCTAGTAAGCTTAACCATCTATTGTACTATTTTTCAATAACAATTCATTAATTCACCTCCACCTCGCCAGTTTTTACGCACAAAATACTTTTAAAAAAATTAGCCATGGAAAATGCTGATTGAACAAATCGTTGAACTTCAATTGAGGAGGCCTGGGCCCCCTGGCCTAACATTCACTTCTATAACTGGTTATTTTCATGACAAAACAAAAACCTCTAAGGAAAATCTTCAAGTGGGTTTTCATTTACTGCTAAAATGTTGCACGAGACAGCACCTTACTTCCCCCCTACTTGGACCAAATCACGTACAATTAAACTTTATCCCCAAAATGCAAGATGTTAAACGTGTTTTGGACTTAAATTGCAAGTAGAAGAAGGATTAAACAATTTGATTTTTTCAATTGGCTTTCAAATGTCAAAAATCTAGTGATTTCAAATGGCTCTGAACATGTGCAAAATGTGATTCAATGGCATTAAAATAGCTTTTTTTGCCAAAAACTTACAAAAAATCGCCCAACAGCTGGGGGCTTGGCCCCCAGACCCCCAAAGCCTCCAGCTGCTGGGGGCCCCGCCCCCAGAACCCCCGTCTGTGATACGTTTGAGTTACACTGGCTTTCTCAAAACGTCTCCAAAGTAACGTACTTGCACTTTTCAACTATACTAGTTTAAGCCCTCTCCCTTTGCCAAAATCCTGGTTAAGTGCCAACAGGCGAATTTTTGATGACGTCATTGTATGTGGTTTGTGGTTTAGGCCAACCCCAATCAAAAATTCTGGCTATGCCTATAAATTGGAGATTGCCTGAAAAACTTTTTTGAAGATCTTTTTTTTGGAGAACGCTTGCAGCTGTGTCCTTGGCCTTGGCCTCGAGCATTCCTGTCCTTGGCCTCGAGAGGGTCTGTCCTCGGAAAGGCTGTCCTTGGCCTCAGATTTTTTTGTGTCCTTGGCCTCAAGCCTTGTGTTCTCGACTCCACCTCTGTTGCTGACAAAAACGTGTTTATGTGAAGCATGTATCCGTTGATATTGCGTAATGGATAAGCTTATATCATATCCGATTGTAAACTTCTGAGCAAAACAGAGCTTGACACTAAAAAGAGACAGACTGCCATTTAGTGAAAAAAGTTCCCCTTGAGTAAACAAAAATTACTATGCCAAATACACTTTTACCAAACCAGATGCTTATGCAGGATTCTCGCTTAGTGCCTGAACTGATACCCATCAGTCGTACCGTAACGTTCTGCGCTCATCTAAACGTGATTGGTTAGTGTGTGAGCGGAGCGCTATATGTTTTCTGATTTCCCAAAGCTAAGGCATTTCACTTGGTGTCTGAGAATACATTACACCTTACACGCTAATTTCAGAGCTGAGAAGTTACAAGCGAACTTTCTAGCGCCAAAATGCCGGAAACTCCAATATTTCACTGCCGTTAGCATGCGTCATATGACAAAATATGGCGCATGCTAAAGCGTTTCCCCTGTAGCAACAAAGTATGAATTTAATCAAAATATAAATAATTTGGAAAAAGGCATGTTGCCTTAAATTAAAGGCGGTGAATCATCCAGCCAATTTCGGTGGTTTACAATAGCTAAAATTGAATTATAATTTTTGATAGTTTTTGTTTTGATTTTGGGACTGCGTTTGCGAAGACATTCAACAAATACAACAAGATATCACCCGAAAAAAAGTTTTTGGAAACTCTGAGTTTTGTTCTTCCCGCCAAAACCACAGTTCTCTAAACTACTAGGTCTATTGTAATCTTATTAACTATTAGGCCTAACTATCTCTAAACTATTAGGCCGACCACAGTTCTCTAAACTATTAGGCCTACTGTGGTTTCGGCGCGAAGAACAAAACTCAGAGTTTCCGAAAACTTTTTTTTCGGGTGATATCTTTTTGTATTTGTTAAATATCTTTGCGATCGCAGTCCCAAAATTAAAACAAAAAATATCAAAAATTATAGTTCAATTTTAGCTACTGTAAACCACCGTAATTAGCTGGATGATTCACCGCCTTTAAGGTACATCAGACGATTTTGTTGGGTGTTCAAAGAATACCTCGATGACCCTCACCGATTGTCACTAATACTTGATATAGATCGGGTGTTGAACAGAATAGTGCAGAGTTATCTTAAAAGTTGGAAGCTTTTGTAGTACGTTAAAACCAGGCGCGTAGATTTGTCAAAATCTTTGGGGGTCCAACTTAATAGCCAGAGCTTTTTTGACGAAATCTCGTGAATTTTGTTTGCATTGTTTGTACATCGTAGACTTTGTTTGCAATGTTCGTACTTCGCAATAGCACATTTGGCGCAGTTTTTTTTTTTTTGGTGTTGAGCCGTTTAGGAAATAAGCGTACGGTATTTTGGAAGAAAAAGGAAAAAAAAACTCATCGCGGCCAAAAGTGGGTTGGTAGAGATGAAAGGATATCTTGAGATATATAACCGTGTGAAATAATTTTCATATACGTTGTTTTGCTCGGAATTGGTATGTTTTTCAGTGAATATATTTTTGCGGTATTTTTTAAATGCGATCTCTTTCACGTCAAACTTTTGGGGCGTTTTTTGGGCGTTAATTCCAATGTTACGACGTTGAAAATTGTTCCGCCAAGTCTGTCTATACTACTTTAAGGGATGACACGGATAGGAATGGCCAAGGGGGCGACAGCCCCCTCTTGAAATTAAAATGCCCTCAATGATAAAAATATTAAAACAGAGTCTACAGTTTCTTCAGTTTCTTTTAGCATTTCTCCATACAAAAGTGCACTCGTTCAACTGTAATTAGCAATGATATTAATACGTATCACCAAGGAACCCAAGTCCTCAACTCAAAATTTTACCAACCAATTTAAGCGTATAGCCCGGGAGAATTGAAGAGTTTTGACTTAAAAACTACAACCTCAGGCACTTATCTAACCTTTTTATGAACGTAATACAATAAACACCAGCGGATTTACCAAATGGTGCAGTGCCAGGGGGTCCCGCGTTTAAATAGTGGGCTTAAGAGTTTTTTTGTCTCACTTATATTGACTTGAAATTGCAGCGAAAATCCCCAAAGTGCAAGTGGCCCCGCGCAATGTAAATCCAGCCTGGGCAAAAACATGATTAGTTATAGGCCTTACTAGCACTTAAATTGTAAAATTTTGCATGGGGGACCTTTTGCAGCCTTGACCAAACTTCAGGGGAAATTATGTAATTCCGTCTCCGCAATTGAATGAAGACCAAAAAAAAAAGGTCTTCGGCGAAAATTGGAGTTTTTCCCCGAAATCAAGTGAAGACCAATAAAAAAAAGTGGGGGTCTTTATCGCAATTTGGGACTATATTTTTCCGGAATTTTTTGGATTTATTCTTGCTGGCTGGCTCTTGATCGTTTCATCATGCAGCTCTCAAATTTCGATGGGTGGACGTCTAAATCTCGATGGGGGGAAACTAACTCTCGATGGGGGGACGCATCCCCCCGCGTCTCATCTACAATTTAAGTACTGGGCCTTACCAATAACCATCTTTTGTACCAATTAACTTTCAATAACAATTCACCTCCAACTCGCCAGTTTTTACGCGACAAAATGTTTTTGGAAAAAAAAAAGAATTAGCAAGCAAAAATGCGCATTGAACAAATTATTGAATTTAATTTAGCGGGGTCTGAGCCCCTAAGTCATTACATGTACTCCTACAATTGGTTATTTTCATGATCTACAGCTAATTATTTTAAAAGGCAATGCAACTTACTACCACCTAACTGGGCCAAATCACGTACAAAATATAACCCCAAACTGCAAGATCTTAAACGTGTTATGTACTTGAATTGTAGGTAAAAGAGAATTGAACAAGTTAATTTTTCAATTGGCTTTCTAAGCAGGGTTATAAACGGGCCGACTAGTTCAAGCCCGAACCCGAAAATATAAGCCCGCATTCAAAAACTAATTTGAAGCACAAATCGTGCCCGAAAAAAAACGAAAGTGTAGTTAGGTCTGAAAAATTTAGCAATCTTGTTATTTTGATTTTATTTTGGTACATCTAAGACAAAAAGCACGTCTCAAGCTCGAATTAAGCCCGAAATTTTTGTCAACTTTAGGCCCAACCCGAAAAGCCCAGTCCGACTTACAACTATGGTCAGATATTTTTGAATAATTGCTGATTTTACGGTAGACGAAAAGTACTTTTGAGCGTCACAGCATTAGTTACGCGTCGGTCGTTCACTGGGTTTGCTGGCAAACTCCCATCTAGTGTGGTTTTGTTTTCGTCGTTGGTTTGTTGTTTGATTTTGACAGTTGACTTTTGATGACAGCTTGCTGGTCTTTTATCTGTTTATTGCTGTCTGTTTAATAAATTGAATTGAGTTGAACCCAAAAATGGTGACACCCGGGGCAGGCCGCCCCCCCCCCCCCCCCCTAACAACGCCACTAGGTGTCATCCAGAATAAGCCGTCTACAAAAAAGAAACTCTGTGACACGTGTGTGCGCGCGTGCTCCCGGCCTAGTTTCAGGCGTGACGCGCTCCAGATTTGCAACTTTTTTTCTTCGTGACCTGCTCCAGATTCTTTTAAATCTCATTAACGCCACTAACCATTAGGCTATTGTACTTCGCTATTTAGCTAACTTTTACGAGCGTCATTCAATAAATAGGGTGAATTTTTGAACGTCGATAAGTATGAGCCATCAGGTTTTTTTTTGGAATCTCTGAAACTTGTTTATGAGCGTGTGCGCGCTTTTGCTCTCTCATGCGTGCACTCATTGGAACGACCGACGCTCACGTTGCGTGTTTGCATTCTGTACAAAATCCCGAAAAACAAAATTCCAAACGAACAAAATCCCAGTAGAAGCTAGCCATGCAAACGCTCAAGCACGAGCCCTTGCCTTTTTCTCATGCATTTGGTTTAAATACGATATTTTATCACTGCATTGCTGCAAGCTGCGCAGTGTAGTGGTTATCATGCTTGGCTACCAACCCTCTGCACCCGGGTTTGATTCGCGGTTGGGTAGTGAACATGTGATGCAGTATGCAGGAACTGGGAAGGAAATGCACGAAGCTATCTTTTTTTTGCTTCAAAACCTTGCATTACAGTTAGGGTTGGGGCAGGGATACCAACCTGAGGGGATAGCAATTACGTAGCAGCAGCTTTTACTATTACGAAAGCGAAGTACCGTTATGCTTGAGTGTGGCTCCTTGCATAACTTTTGAATGACTAGCTCCTCATCAAAATCCCGAACGGACAAAATCCTGAATTAGACAAAATCCCGAATTGGACAATATACCGAATGGAGAAAATCCCGAATTGGACAAAATCCAGAATTGGACAAAATCCTGAATTGGACAAAATCCAGAAACACAAAATCCCGAATTGGACAAAATCCCGAACGGACAAAATCCCGAGTGGACAAAATCCCGAATCGGACACAATCCCGAACAGACAAAATCCCGAATGGATAAAATCTCGAATGGACAAAATCCCGAATGGAAAACATCCCGAACGGGCAAAATCCAGAATTTAACCAATTTCAAAGATAGAGAAAGCCAGGACTAATAGTGTACTCACTTCTCACTGTTGGCTTATAAGCACTAATAAATATAAATAATAAATTTGCCAACAAAACTGCATGTATTTTGTTTGCTTTTGTCGTGGCAATCTAGAAAAACAGCGCATATACAAAAATAGAGTGTTCAAGTCAAAAATCTTTGCGGTTTTGTCGAGTTAATTAGGAGCGAAGCAGTTTGTCCTGTAGTAAAAGCCTCGCACTTTTCACGTTTGACGTCAACTCTTTCAGTTTGTTGGAAAAGAAACTACAGTAAGCAGTAGCGTACGCAGGATTTTGAAAAGGGGAGGGGGGGCAGAAACTTCAGAAAATTTGAGAAGAACGAAGATCTGAATTTGAAATTGTCCCACCCAATTTCAGTCAACTTTTCCGCCAAAAATTAAGTGAAGAGCAAAAAATTTTTAGGTGAAGAGCAAAAGAAAAAAAAAAAAGGTCTTCACTCAGATTTCGACCCTTTTTTCGCCCCAAATTAAGTGAAGAGCAAATAAAGAAAAGGTCTTCACTCAAATTTCGTCCCTATTTTCGCCCAAAATTAGGTGAAGAGCAAAAATTACAAAAAAAAAAAGGTCTTCACTCTCTTTTAGTCTGATTTCAAGCCCAAACGCCTGGAAGAAATGCACGCAACATACCCTTTGTGTAATCAAACCTAATGCCCAACTTGCAAAGGGGGGGGGGCATGCCGCAATTTTGCTGACTTTTCGATGCAATTTTGCAATGCCCCCCCCCCCTAAATACGCCCCTGTACAGTAGGCAATATTTAAAATAAATTAGCGAGTTTTGTTCTTGGCAAACATGTAAGCAATTAAGAGATGAAGAGGAAGTTGGCCCACGAACAAACTCCCTGAAAATAAATTTTCTGTGTTTCCAATATTGTTTTCTTTTTCATCAAGAACAAAATTTAGTGTGAATGTTTACAAAATCAAATATTAAATGTATTTTGCCGTGACTAAAAGGATTTCCTTTGAATTAAACCAAAACTGGCAAAAGAGGAATAAAGTTTCGAAAATTATACTTTAGTTCAATGATTATGCGTTATGGTCATCATATGTTTTAATGCTGATTTTTCTTTCTAAAACATCAACTAAAACACCTGACAAATATGAATTCAAGAGGAGTGCAAAACAGTCTGATTACGAAACTTACAATTTTAATTTTTCTTTATTTTAATTTTTTTTAAATTATATTATTTACAAAAATTACACGGAAGGTTTTCGGCAAAACATTATACGCTTGTCAAAGCATCTACATTACTGGTATATACAAATCACTAGTTTCCACCCAAAATAAAATTAATTAACTTTGAATTTTGCTTGCTTTTGCAGTCGTTCGAATTACAACCAACTAATTACGTCAACACATATGATTTAATAAATTAAATAGTGCAGTTAAATGTTGGATAAGCGGGCAAAGAAGTTTACTAACGTTGTCACTATCAATGTATTTGAAATCTAAAGAGAAGCAGTAGTGGTCGTGATTGATTTTCAAATTACTGTCAACCCAAAATGGTGAGAACAATCAAACACTATCGAAACAATCAAAAACTTTGTTCGTGTAAAAAATGTTTTGATCGCTTAGGCAGTGTTTGAACGTTCGATCACTTATCGTTTTGTCTTGACAGTAATTTGAAAATCAAACATAACTTGCTCTTTTTAAACTTAAAATATTTATATAGACATCTTTAGTAAACTGTTTCGCTCGCTTATCCAAAATTTAACTGAACTGTTGAATTCGTTTAATCGCACGTGTTGATGTAGTTTGTTTAAACGTACAGCATACTGTAATCAAATCAAATGTTTCATTATACTAGCTGCATTACGCTGAAGCATGTAACGAGGAGCAACAGAAATGGTCGAGGCCAAGGACCGAGGGTAGTATATGCTGGCCGAAAAGTATACGGTTTGGGGGATGGGGGATTGGGTGGTTTGGGGGATTTTGGCATCCCCCAAACATGGTGTTGTCCAAGCACGGCTTTATCTAAACGCAGCTTTGTCTAAATGCGGTGTTGTAGCTCTAACCCTAAGTTTACTCTAGTTCTACCCCTAAGTTTACTCTAATTCTAACCCTAGCTAGTTGTAAGAATCGAACGCAAAACTTGGTCTTGATCTGAGTGTCTCGCCTGAGTAATGAACCACCGCAGGTGGTATGCATGTGAACTGGTTCAAGTCTAAAACTTGGCCCTTAGTGTCTTGCCTGAGAATCAAACCACCGCAGGTGGTTTGCCTGGCTATGGTTCAAGTCCAAAACATTATTTAGTAACTGGTTAAAGTATAAGTGAAAAACTAACCTGAGAATCGAACCCGGTAGTTTCTGAATCTAAAAAGGTTATCTAGTTTATGCTATGGAATATTTTATAAGTTTTGGTTTGAACTGAGTAAAATTACGTGTTACTTGAAACTGTTTTGACCTAGCTGTAGCCGAATTTTCGGTGCCGTGGTGCAATCGCGTGGTACGGTGACCTGTCCAAAGGTCACCTGTGCTACCTTTTTAACTCTTCAAATATGCGACAAGCATGGCGCAACAGAGCTCATACCTGTTTAATCCCAATGATGCAAAGGTCAGTCCTGGTATTTGACAGTGCAACACGGTTCGCTGGTGCAATAATAACACCTATAAAAAGTAGTTAATGAACTCTGTTTTTCATTCTATCAAAAACAAAAGCAACATGGCAGATGCATGCGATTCTGTCCCACTACCTCGGCAAGATGTCCCCCACCGGTCTTTTATCAGTTCCCGTGTAAACAATCGATAAACTCACACATGCATAGCATTATTATCGACCGCCATCAAGCATTTATTGAGTTCGAAAATTGGCCCAGAGAAAGAATCGCAGCCTACCCCAAATTAATAGCAGATGCTGGGTTTTACCATCTCGGTGACGGGGATCGAACGAAATGTTGGTACTGTAACGAAGGTTTGAAGAACTGGGAACGGTTCAATGACCCTTGGATAGAACATGCAAAATGGTTCCTGCTCTGTGAATTTCTGCTGAAAAATAGAGGTGTAGACTTTGTGAAAGATTTCGTAAAAGGGTTTGTTAGCTTGAATCGACCACCTGTTCCCAACCCGCCAACCCAAAATCAAACTTCAAGGTTTGGAAAAATTAGTCAATTACCCCACCCTTGCAAAACGCCAACCACCGTTCCCTCCCCTCATCGAACCTAGAGGCGGTGTGGATGTACAAGAAAAAGTCGAGAAAGAAATGTTGTTGGGGAGGAATGTAGAAATGGCGAAACTGCTAGGGTTTGAAGACCGAAAAATATTTCGGGTGTTGACCAAAAGATTTCAAAAACACAACGAAAATTTCGCTACCTTCTTTGATTTTATGTTAAAATTAATGGAAGAACCCAATGTTTTTTTAAACCCAAATTAACAATGAAACGCACAAAAGAAATTTTGGATGAAGTAAAGTGTTTGAAATGTGTGAAGGAAGAAAGATGCATGGTATATCTCCCACGTGCTCATATTGCTCATTGTTTTTCAAGCTCCAGGAAGTCGCAACTGTATACCATTTGCGGTGAATTTTTTGAAGAAAAAATCCGTTCATATCGAGTGTAATGACGAGGATTGCGCAATATTCACAAAACTAGCACACTCTCCGATTACATGTGACCGTGGTGTAATAGCACCAAAAACAGCTGTGGAATTTTTTTTTCTGTTATGTGGTGCAATTACCTTTTTCTCCTCGTCGCCTATAAAAAGAGCTGCACGCGAAAAACTTGAAGTCATGCAGTCTTACACTAACAAAGCGGACAAACTTTATTTAGAGGCTGAAACTGTGAAAATACCAGACTACATTCCTCCGTTTACGAGCTGCTTCGAGACTCTGTTCCAGCAAGAAGAGCTAATTGAATGCGCCAGAACAATGGAGGATTCAGCAAGACAACTAATCCGTCATCAGTTTCAAACCATTGCAGACTCCGGGTTCCCGCTACCTACCTCGACTCTGCTCAGAAAGGCGGTGGTTTTGGTCAAAAAAGGAAAGTTTATGTTCTCCACAGAACAACTTTCGCGCGTGGTGCAAATGATTATGGAAAACAAACCCTACTTGCTGTTTTGACCAAAAAGCGATACAAAGGACTATGTTATTCTCGTTTTCTGGTCTACCAATTTCGATGACACGCTTTGCAGTATTCAAGAAAACGCAGAGGTGATTAAAAAGGAAGTTCTGGCTGACGGCTACCAACTTCGATTTGAAGTGGAAAACATTCCATCATCGCGAAGATTTACCATTTACATGCTTAACAACTACATCATGTTAGCGGTTCAAAACGACGACGAATGTCATCTTCCAGGGGTGGATCACAGTAATGTTAGAGTCTTTTCTACTCTTTTGAAGGAGCACCACATCACCACACCAAAGAAGCGTAAACTTTCTGACACTACTCTTCCTTTGGTCTCTGAATTACCTCTCACTCAAAGTTTAGATACCTATTTGTAATGAAAAGTGTACGTTTTTCTGACTGTGTAACTATTCGCCTACTGTTTGAATCCGACGCCTGCTGCAAAGTGCGACGAAGTGATTGGGTGCGTGCCGCCCGAAATTGTCAACGTTTTTGCCGACGAATCAAAGCTTGTGCTAAATTAATTGAATTTTGTCTTGAACCTGTACGCAGAATAAAAATCAGACGTTTGTTTTCTTTGTGACTTTATTGTAATAAAATACATGTGAAAAAAAGTTTGCGTGTTCGATTTACATTAGCGAGAAAGCATGAATAAACAGGTTAATGTTGCGATCATTTTCAGTAAGATTCGATGAGAAACGAGAAACAATATCACACATGCTATAACCATGGCAACGATATAAAATAAAATACACATAATAATGACCACACGTTGTAGAAAACAGACTTTATACAGTTTTGTTGTTGTAAATCCAATCGTTTGAGTTACGTTCCATAAAAGCACTAAAACTGTTCATGCTAGGGTGCAGACCGTAACTGTCAAAATATCCACCCTTTCCATGCTTATCAAAATACACAGCGATCCAATGCTCTCCAGGTTTGGAGCTCGGGTGAGAATTAATGACGTAAGCAGACGGGTAATCAACACAAAGCAGTTGGTTTTTGGCACAAACCTTTTTAAAAATAGTTTTATCAAAAGGGTCTTTTTTCAATAAACGTTCAATCTGAATCGTGTTCATGCTGTATAGTCGAAAGCTACATGTCTTTGGTCGTCTACTTGTAAAAGGTTATCATGCTCAGCAAGCACAACAGCAGTGAAGGTACGTGGAGTTGCTGCAGCGAAATGAACCTCCAATCTAATATTCCCACTCTTTATCAACTCGAAAGCTGGTAGCTCGAATTTAACTTGGGGGTTAAATCAAAAGCAAACAGTGTGTAACCACCGCCAAAATCAGACCTAGACAAAGCTAGACCTGTGTCAGCGAAATATTGGGAAGTCTGCGAAAACAATCTCACGTAGCTGCAAATAACTTTGTTGTTGTTAAAATCCGGTTAAAGGGGTGACGAAGGGATTTGCGTACCATCACGATAAACACACACAAAATTAATATTGTAGTTCTTAAAATTAAAGGGTGATTTTGCAATGTTTCCGTTGTAAGCGTCGTTGTCAACAAAACCGACCACGATTCAAGTAGGTAATTGCCCCAAAAACAGACTTTCTTTTGAAAAAGACCGATTTCCTTGAGGGATAGAGTAAGTTTTTACTTCTACACGCCTCAGGGGGTATTTTGCAGTCCCGTGTTGTAGAGTCTTGGCGTGTGCTAGTTGAATGGACGAGTTGGGTTTCACTTTTCGACAGAATAAAGAAACCTCTTTCAAAGAGACCTTGTTTTCAGCTTGGTCGGCGTTTCCATGCAAGCAAAAACTATCCTTCGCTCTTATCAACCTGTATTTGATTTCGATTCTGTCTAGAACGTATCTAGACTGGAAACTCAATGTCTAGATGCAAACGTCCCATCTTATCAAATTCATGGCTTTGTGCTGCGATAGCTTTTCGTTTTGTATAACCGGTGTTACCTGCGCCACGCGTATCAAATGCGCCAGAAGAGTTTTGATACCACAAAACCGACGATAGTTGTGAATCTTTAGTGTCTTTTCCAAATGACAGCAACGTCTCTATGTAACTGCGATAACTGTAATTATTGCTTGACTGGGTCACCAATGTGTCGTTTAAGTATAGATCACACTGAGACCACAATGTATGCAAAAAATTACACTCTGGGGCGATTTCGGTATCCTCTGCAAGAGCGGTGTCATCTGCTTTGGTGACCGACGCTCTTACGTACAGAAAAGTGTTGGCTAAATCAATGTAGCAATACAAAACTCCACCGGGCCGCCTGAGGTTAAAACAGAAATGGGTTTGTACTCCGTAAAAAAAACATCTTCTAAACTGGTCTGAGTTGGTGGCACTGAGAATAGATCCAATTGACTGGTCACAGACTCCGAAGAACTGGGATGTGTCAAAGAAGCCATCCTAACTGAATATGTCGTTCGTTAGCTTGCATCGTTTCTTTTGTACTCGTGCTGGAGCTTTGCATTTACGACCTGCAGCCTGTCGCAAAAGGGAAGAACCAGCCATCTTTGCGCACTTAACAGCTGCTTCCTTCGCGTCTTTACCTGCTAAAACGTCTGAGGCAAAACCAAGACCACCCTTTATTACTTGTTTACCTATTGCCTTTGCCCCTGATTTAATCAACAACATAATCGACTTTTCCAGACTACTAAAAATTCCACGAAGACCGTACCCATTTTGAAAGGGTGCACCGCTAAAATACGGGCCACCATTTCCAATTTGGTTCAGGTAATAAGACTGGTAAGTCTTTGAGTCACAACAGTACTTTACACGCATATTGCTATGCGTAAATGAATGCAGTGTAGATTCGACGCCGAATTTAAAGAGGTAGTTTCGTTCTTCTCAAATGTAAAGTCACGATAACTTTCCCCTTTTCAAACCGAATAGGTTCGCCTTGATCATCGCGTAAAGAAATGTGGATGTCGGAAAAGCGTTTTCTCAAAACAGGTTTGTAATGCGGTTTATCGAATCTACTGCAAACCATATCCCCAGGTCTACCTTGAACAGCAACAACGTCTAGAAGGGGTGTCAGGGTATTACCTACAATTTGTGATTGAATTAAATCGCTGTAAACGAATATAGCGTGAGTGTTGTTTAAATTTACAACTCTTGAAGCTACATACAACCTGGGTCGTTTGTAATTCGACGTGTCAAAACCTAACATGCAGTAGCGTAGCTGGGGGGGGGGGGGGGGGGGGGCGGGGGGGCTATAGCCCCCCCCCCATTGGCATGTCGACTAAAATGCAGAATGGTAAAAAACACCACGTTTTTAGCACTTTTGAGACTGTTTTATGCTCTGGAGTGGACTAAATAGTGATTTAAAACATCTTTTGAAGCATATGCTCAGGGGGGGGCTAATTTGTCAAAAATAAAACTAACAAATAAATGAAAACTTCGAAAAATGGTAAGAAATAAGCAATCAAATTTGATCACAAGTGTAAAAATGCTAAACATAGGTGTCATCAACAAACATACTATAAATTGAGGAATAGGGGGGGGCTATTCAGTATTAGTTAATTTCCGATCATTTCTCTCAAATCTCTTTTCATTAGCCCCCTCCCCCCAATTATTTTTCTCTATAAACTGTATACGAAATAGATTACTCCGTGTGAGTTTTATTGAACTATTCGATTTTATAATTTACCAGCATCGAAACAAGAGGACTAACATTTTACCATTAGCCACCTCCCAAATAGCCCATTTATGCAACCAGTTTAATCATGTTTGCACTGCCAATTTCTAAGCCACGTTTTTAAAAGCATTATTTTTTTATCAAAATAGCCCTAAAATGAAGTTATTTTGCAAAAAAACGCAAAATTTTCGAGCGCTGGGGCTTTGCCCCCAAACCCCCAGCCTCTGGCGGCTGGGGGCCAAGCCCCCAGACCCCCAAAACAGCCCCCCCATTGCGAATTTCTGGCTACGCGCCTGCTAACATGCGTGCTAACGCGAAAGATAATGTGACTCTCATATTTCTAAGCTGAATCTCTTAGATTATCATCGACGCTACTTGAGAATAAGGGGCGTAGCGTGAATATGTCTTCAGTCATGGGCATGTCGTCAAACCCTGACGTAGGGTCCCTCATTTTCTTGTCTGCTACAGCTGTGAAAGATGTTTCTAGCTCACGATTTAGCTGGTTGATCACATTGCGAGGATCTTGGTAGTATCCTAGCGATAAGAACGCTGTCACCTCCACGTTATCCTGCTTGCAAAGCACCCAATGCTCCAAAGATTGCGACATTGTGTACCAAGATCTGGGGTAGTGTATCTCAGCTAAACTGCATTCCCAAGAACCTTCCAGACTCACAGACTTCGGTAAGTGTACGTTAAAGTCTGAAGTTTTATTGTTAGGGAAAACATCTGTCTAGGAATTACTGGGGAGAATCACAAACATTTTTCTTTGTGAGTATGGGGGCTGGCAGCAAATACCCCACACTACTCGACAGAAGGCTCACCCAGAGCTCCTTATTATCCGCACCTCGTGTCAAGTTTAACAGACTTATAATTATAACAATATAGACAGCAACCACCTGACAAAAAAAAGCGATTACATCAGTGGCATTTGACGAAAGATTAAGCATAACGTGCAAGGTCTCGTTCGCGTATCCAGCTGTTAAATGAGTCTGGGTACCCCAACCACGTCACAAAATACTCTTGATGCTTCTTACGTTTTCGTTTTTTAAGAATGGACTCAATTTTGTAAACGTTGTCGTTTTTAACCACTTTCTGAAGTTCGTGCTTGTAAAAAGTCCCTTCCAAAACAGTACCCCTCAAGTCTTTGATCTTATAATAGGGCTGGTTGTTGGTGAATGCCTCGGCAATCTCAAACTCCTCCTCAGTCCACCCTTGATAATAACTCGTTTCAAATCAATCGTCTGCGTATCATTGAGATTCTTACTCTATCCCCTACCATCAATTTCGGTGTTTTAGGCCGCAGACTTCCATATAAGGTCAGCCAGACTGTTTCCTGATTAGAAAGGTTAACCTCCGCTGGTGAGCGTTGAATCGAACAGTGATAGGTGTGGTTGTAGGCATGAACTAATTTCTAAATCACATGGGTATATTTTTGTTTGTTTTCATGCGTAAAATAACGCCAAAGGTTTTCTTTAATAGTACGAATAAAACGTTTCGCTATGCTAACTTTAATTTCGTGGTTGTGTGTGGTAAAAAATGAATATTGTGGTGATTGAGCCAGCTTTGAAACGCTTTATTTGTAAATTCTGTACCCAAATCGGTTTGCAAAGTGGAAAAATGACCACTTCGTTTCAATATTTTAGAAAACGCAGCTATCACACTCTTAGAAGATTTATTCTTTATACATTCCACATAAGCATATTTCGAAAACCCATCAATCACAACAAGAATAAATTAATTCGTTTTTCCCAGCTAAATGCTTACATGCAGACAACAAGATAAAAAGCTTACTAAATGATTTAAATTGTGGTTTTGTTAACTCAAAATACTGCTCACAGGCCGAAGCCAATATTATTAACAAAAAGTGTAAATTTTCTTTGCTTTGCGTGAATATAAGAAGCTTAAATGCAAATTTTGATAAATTGAATGAACTATTAACAAATTATGATATCTTACCTGATATCATTGCTATAAGTGAAACCAAACTTAAATTGTTACAGGTATACAATGCAAAGTTAAGTGGGTACCATTTTTACCACAAAGACACAACTACTAGATGGGGAGGAGTAGGATTGTTTATTAAGGAGTGTTTATCAATTTCATTTTGCAAGGAGTTTGATTTAAACATTCCTAACCGTGAAGATATGTGGATTCAACTAGATTTAGGGAATAACAAAAAATGTATAGTGGGAGTAATTTACAGACACTCTAAACAGAAATTATCAGAGTTTTGCAAGAGTTTTGAATCAACCATTGAAAAATTGAATAGTAGAAAATTGATGTTTTATATCGGAGGAGACTTCAACGCAGATTTGTTGGAAAGTAACTCTGATATCAATATTAAAGATTTCATGAATTTAACATATAGCTTAGGCTGCATTCCCTTAATTACACACTCGACAAGAATAACCACTACAAGCTCAACTCTTTTAGATCATGTTTATACAAACAATGTAGAGGGTGAACACAAAAGTTTTATTCTGGTGGAAGATGTAAGTGATCACCTGCCAGTAATGGTGTGTTCTAATTTAAGCCTCCCCAAGAGTGAAAAATCAGCTGTCACCCTAATTCGTGATACAAAAAATTTTGAAGTAGAAAAATTTCTAGACAAATTAACTGAAGGAATGGAGCTATTAGGTGGTATTAAAGAGGAATGCATTGACAACTACACTGAAAAGTTTAGTGACATTTTTCATAAGACTTTAAACATATATGCACCATTACGAAAACAAAGCAGAAAGGAAACAAAACTAAACAACAAACCATGGTTATCCAAAGGAATCCTTATATCAATCCAGCAAAAAAATTTATTGTACAAAAGAGCCCTTAAATTAAATGATAGTAATACATGGGCACAATACAAAGTCTATAGAAATAAACTGACTCATATTAAGGAATATGCAAAACGACTTTACATTAAAAATTTAGTGAATGATAATAAGCATGACACCTCGTCGCTTTGGAAAATTATAAATAAAATTATTCACTTGAAAAATGTGAAGAAAAATAACATTCCTAATAAAATGTATGCTTCCAAAAGTGAAAGTGCACAAGGTCCACAGGCCATCAGTAACTTGTTCAATAAATATTTCATAGAGATAGGAGTTAACCTTGCATCTGCAATCGAAACACCAGCTATAATTGATGACAAATTTAATGCCACATCTTTGATTCAGAGTAGTTGCAATTCGTTTTTTCTAGAACCAATAGTTGAAAAAGAAGTAGTAAATTACATCAGAGCTATGAATCCATCAAAAAGTACAGGAAGACATGGAATTCCTGCCAACTATATAAAAATGTCAGGCTCTGTTATAGCTCCAGTTCTAACTAACATTTTTAATGCATGCATATCAACAGGATATTTTCCAAAAGTGTTAAAAACAGAGGTGGAGTCGAGGACACAAGGCTCGAGGCCAAGGCCAAGGCCAAGGACAGCCTTTCCGAGGACAGACACTCTCGAGGCCAAGGGCAGGAATGCTCGAGGCCAAGGCCAAGGACCAAGGACACAAGCGCAAGTGCTCTCCAAAAAAAAAAAAAAAAAGGTCTTCACAAAAATTTTTCAGGCGATCTCCAAAAAAAAAAAAAAAAAAAAGGTCTTCACAAAAATTTTTCAAGCGCTCCGCAAAATTTTAACAATTCAAAATATAGTGCTGTCCTCGAGCCAAGGACAGGCCAATTTTCGAGGACTTGAGGCCTCGAGGCCAAGGCCAAGGCCAAGGACTTGACCTTCGAGGCCAAGGCCAAGGACTTCAAAATGTGTCCTCGAGGCCAAGGACGTCCTCGAGGACTCCACCTCTGGTTAAAAACTGCTGAAATTGTTCCAATTTTCAAAAAAGGCGAAAGAGAGTAATGCAGTAATTATCGCCCTATTACTATTTTAAATCCTTTTGCCAAACTTTTTGAAAAGTGTCTGCTTGATCAACTAAACAATTATTTTGTGAGCAATAATTTGATTAGTCCAAACCAGTATGGTTTTAAGAAAAATTGCTCAACAAATGAAGCCGTTTTAGATATTTACAATAAGCTACTTGACAATATGAATAAAAAGCTCATTACATGTTCTATTTTCTTAGATTTAAGAAAAGCATATGATACCATCAATCACACAATACTGATCAAGAAACTAGAAAAGTATGGAATTAGAGGATTACCATTACAGTTACTAGCAAGTTACCTGACAGACCGTCAACAGTATACAATTGTAAATCAATATAAATCCAAGTCAAGAGATGTTATTTGCGGTATTCCTCAGGGATCAACTCTAGGTCCGTTGTTATTTAATATTTATATCAATGATCTACCACTTGCCTCAAATTCCACAATTCATCTTTTTGCAGATGATACAAACCTTACTCTCTCCCATTCTAACGTTTCAACACTGCAACAAATTATTAATGATGAATTAGTCAATGTAAGCAATTGGCTCAAGGTGAATAAATTATCAATTAACTTTAATAAAACTGAGTTTATGGTAGTGACAACAAAACAAAATAAACCTGAACTCAAAGTATCAATAGATAATAATCCAATCAAGCAATCACATCACATAAAGTATCTAGGTGTTCTCATAGACGACAATCTAAACTGGAAACAACAAATCAATGAACAATGTTCAAAGGTAGCAAGGGAATCTTGGGCCCTTAATCAATTAAAACACTTTGTAGATGAGCAAACCTTAAGATCTGTTTACCACTGCCTCAAATACTCTCATCTACAATACTGCATAAGTAGTTGGGGGACTGCTTTAAAATCAACATTAGCACCTCTCTTTATTCTGCAAAAAAGAAGCATCAGATTGTTAACTGGAAGTGGATATCGTGAGCATACTAATCCTTTGTTCTATCGAGCTAAATGCTTAAAACTCAAGGATATTTACTCTCTGGAAACTGCAAAGCTAATGTACAAAATTCACAATAATGCATTATCTTTTGCAAATTTAGATAAGTTTAACCTAATGAAAAACTGCTATACACATAAGACAAGATTGAGCCACAAAAACAACTTCTTTCTTCCAAGAACTAGAACAAGATTAGGGCAAAAGTCTCTATCATTCGCTTGAATTAAAATTTGGAATGAAATTCCAAGCAGTATAAAAGAAGTTTCATTCTACAGATTTAAAAAAGCTGCTAAAGCTCATTTTTTATCAAACTATGAAACCGATAAAAGCTAGAATAACATCTTTCTATCAGCAATGCAGTAGTAATTACAGGAATCATAGTTGCATATTTATGCTTGAGTTCAACAATTAACCTATTTTTTGCTTGAATGGCATGAGATTGGTGCATTCATCTATCACACATTTATACAATACGTCATCTCTCATTTTGATGTGCCCTTGAATTATTAGTAATTTTGCAGTAACTGACTGAGGTTGATATATACCGGTATTGGAAATTGTACCAGTACTAATGACATATTGGCAAACAATACAAAACAAAGCAAGGAGGTTCTTTTTTTCACTCCAATTGCCCACTTTAAATTCTATAAAACATAAATATGCATTATGAACTTTATTAATTTTATTTTCTATCCAATCTGTAGTTACAGTATTTTTATTTTTTTATTTTTTAGTATACTTAGAGTTAGAACAATTCTAATGTTGCCTTGCATTTTCTTTACATGGTGACTGTGAGTTTTGTGTATACACTGTACAAAGTGTACATATCTTTGCAACACTTCGTTTTAATTTTGAGTAAAATTTTTTATCATAGAAAGTAGCAGACTGAGAAAATCTAGAAGGTGCTTTTTTAACCTTAACTTGGTGAGGTGGCAGTAGACTTAGATGACCTTTCGGTCCTTCGCTGTCTCCTCACCAAATGACTAAATATCGCTTTGACTCTGCAAGTTTGTGTGTTTGGTTTTAAAGGAATTGCATATTTCGATGCTTTGGTGATAGACCTAGAGGAAGTTGCAGTTTTTTCTTGTGATATGACGTCACTTGGTAAATAAATAAATATGATGATGATGATGATGAAGAATAAATTTAAAACCGTCATTGTATTTCTGTAAACGACTAAAATCGATCAAGTCTGCTTGAAATTGCTGTTTCGGACCAGCCACGATGATTTTTCGTCTTGGAAACCGCCTTCGAACTGGTTTGTGAAGAGTGTAAGCATCTCGGGTCAAAAGCCACTTTTTTGCCTCAGGATTTTGCACGGTTCTCTGAAACGTCGCCACGCCACTAAACGCTCCAGTTTTTTTTCATTATAATCAGAGATGGAGTTGAGGATTTAAGCCTCGAGGCCAAGGCCAAGGCCAAGGACCAAGGACACAGGCGCAAGCGTTCTCCAAAAAAAAAAGGTTTTCAAAAAATTTTTTCAGGCGATCTCCAATTCATTGGCGTATCCAGAATTTTTGATTGGGGTAGGCCTAAACTACAAATGACATGAAATGACGTCTTAAAAATTTTTCCAAAGAGGAAATTTTTGTGGGACAAAGATATTGTTGGATGGAAGATCTGAAATCGTTGTTGCCTGTTTGCACGTTACCAGGATTTTGCAAAAAAAGAGGGCTTAAACTAACAGTTGAAAAATGCAAATATTTAACTTTGGGAACGTGTGTAAGAAAGCTTGTGTAACTCAAATGTATTACAGACGGCGGCTTGGGGGTGAGGCCCCCAGCCCTTGGGCGATTTTTTGTAATTTTTTGGCAAAAAACCTATTTTAATGCCATTGAATCACATTTCGCAAGTGTTCAGAGCCATTTGAAAGCACTAGATTTTGGACATTTGAAAGCCAATCGAAAAAATCAAATTGTTTAATCCTCCTTTTACTTGCAATTTAAGTCCAAAGCACGTTTAACATCTTGCATTTTGGAGTTAAATTTTAATTGTAAGTGATTTGGTCCAGGTAGGGGAACTTAAGCAGGTGCGGATTCCTCCAACCACGAAATAGTCCAACAATGAAAAGTGCGCGGGTCGTCCAATATTTTGCGTCTGACACTGTCCGGTCAGGGCCGCCGAGGGAGGGACAATGACCCGGGGCTTATGGACTTCAGGAGCCCCCCTGCAGGGGTCCATGGGCGTCAGGGGGCCTAGTTTTGAGTCAATGATGACCTGTTTCTCTCCCTTACATCTGAGTTTTGGGACAAACTCAGACTACCCGGAAGTGAAGATCTTTTTTTTGGTCTTCACCTACTTTTGGGTTGAAAATAGAGCTTTTCCGGAAGCGAAGACCTTTTTTTTTTTTTGGTCTTCACCTAATTTTTGGGTGAAAATAGACCTTTCCCGGAACTCCCCGGAAGTGAAGATCGTTTGTCATTGGTCTTTCCCTGAGTTGTTTGTGGCTCTTTCTCCGTCCCCGGGCCTACATTTGGCTTCCGGCGGCCCTGTGTCCGGAGACAGGAGGATAAATGCGCTACAACAATTAACAGCAACAACAACAATTTAGTTAATAATATTAATAGTTTCCAGTAGGCCTACTTGAAATTGGCTTAAAGAAAGCTGATAATGTAAGACTTATTAATTATACTCAGGCACCATCCCGTAACTAAGCAAAACTTAAATATTAGACTTGTTAGTTGAGACTGCAAGACATAGGTCTATTCTTATAGCTATAGGCCTACTCAGGCACAAGTAAGCTAAACAAAATAAATCTTTTGCCTTAATTCTTAATCTCCATAAGTAAGCTAAACAATTAATAAGAAGCAGTTTGACTCGAAGACCTTTGCGGTCACTTCCAGCTCCTTTGTTAACAATTATTATAAAATTCGCATTTAACATATTGCGCTTTATTTTCCATTTTCTAATTTTCCAATTATGCCGCTTTGCATTTGTTTAGTGTTTTTTGTGTTTATAATGGTTAACAATAAACCTCTGTCTGTCTGTTAGAGAACTTAAATCTTAGAGAAAGCTAAGAATGTAAGACATCCTATCTGCTCTTCTGTATTAATTATAGTCAGGTAGTGATGGGTAGGCGCGTAGCCAGGATTTCGCAATGGGGGGGGGCTATTTCGGGGGTCTGGGGGCGGAGCCCCAGCGCTCGAAAATTTTGCGTTTTTTTGCAAAAATAACTTAATTTTAGGTCGATTTTGATAAAAAATAATGCGTTTGAAACGTGGCATAGAAGTTGGCACTGCAAGCATGATTAAACTGGTTGCATAAATTAGCTATGTGAAAGATGGCTAATGGTAAAATTTCACTTCTCTAAATTACATGCTGGTAAATCATAATACTCTATCCTATAGTTCAATAAAACTCACACGTAGTCATCTATTTCATCTGTATTTTATAGACGAAAAAGTTGGGGGTGAGGGCTAATGAAAAGAGATTTGAGAGATGTGACTGGTAATTAACTACAGTAATACTAAATAGCCCCCCCCATATTCGTGAGTTTATAATAATGTATTTAGTTCAGCATTTTTACGCTAGCGATCACATTTGATTGCTCATTTTTGGCCACTTTTCAAAGTTTTTATTGATTTGTGAGTTTTGTTTGTGACAAATTAGCCCCCCCCTAAATATATGTTTCAAAAAGTGCTTCAATTCACTTTGTAGTCCATTCCAGTGCAAAAAACAGTCTCAGAAGTGCTAAAAACGTGTTATTTTCCTTATTCTGCATTATGGTTGACAGGCCAATGGGGCGGGGCTATAGCCCCCCCGCCCCGCCCCCCCCCTGGCTACGCTACTGGTGATGGGCAATATACTGTAGAATACCGAATCTTTAAGATTTGAATCCTAAGTTATCCGGAATAGTTAAAAAGATTCGGTTTCAACTTTGTGGTATCAACTTACTAGATCAAGATTTGTTTTGCGACTTAAAGCGGTTGCTCAACACTTTTATTTAAACTGTTTGTGCTTTTGGAATAATAATCGTTTGCGCAAACAGAGTTGAAGTGCTTGTGTGTCTTTCGCGATTTAATCCGTTTGCGTAACAAAGTTTTCTATGTTACAACAAAGCTACTACCAGTAACCGGTAGTTGTTTTATTTGAAACCAAAATAGGATTCGATATTCTGGATTTGGTTTGAACTATTCAGAATAATTCTAGAATAGTCAACTATTCTGAAGTGCCCATCACTATAGTCAGGCAGTAGAAACAATCTGAGCTAACACAAAATACTATTTTGTGTTAGCTCAGATTGTTTCTACCGTTTATGAAATTTATTCACAAAATCGTCATCTGGTACTTTTTTGGTCTGAGTTTGATTCTCAGTGTCTTTTCATCAATAATTTTGTTATAGTCACGCACTATCCCCTAAGCTAAACTTAGACTTGTAAGTTGAGACTGCAAGATAGCAAGATATATTCTTATGCTCAAGCTCAATAAGTAAGCTAAACAATTTAAACTTTTTGTCCCACAGTTTAATCAATTACTAACTTTAATTAAGCGCAGCGTAGCCAGTTACTAATTACTAACTTTAACCAATCACTAACTTTAATTAAGCGCAGCTCTGCCAGCTTACTGCCTTACCACAAACACGCTGGACACAGAGTTCAGCAACTGTAAACCAGCAAACTATCCGTAATTCAAGCTCGCGGCTGATTAAAACGTTATTCTATACACGTGACCACGTGATATCTTTATTCGTCGGGTCGCCGGCGGCTGACCAGTGGCAAACCGATGAAGAAGAGCAGAAAATCTTCGAAAATATTCGCACGATTATAGTTATCGGGCCGGCGGCGGTTAGACAGTGGCAAACAGATCTAAAAAAAGCAAAAACTACTGATGGTATTCGCTGGATAATTGCTGTTGTGCCGCCGGCTGCGACCACTGCCGCTGATTTTGGTGGCTGTCGCTTTGATGACGACGGTGATCCGCCGACGTTTGCTACCTGGGTTGTTAGTAAGTACAATACAAAAGAGAACCTGTTCTTAAAATTTTTAATCCCATCACTGTATATACCGTAGTTTCCCGCTAATAAACCACTTAGTCAAATAAGCCGAGACCAATTTTTAGCTATAAAAATAAGGGTTTTTCCATATTATTGCCAAATAAGCTGAGGCAGAAAAAATGCATCAACACCTTCCCTGCGTTAGGATGTATTAACATGTCCTCACATTTTTTGCCAACTGAGGAAGGACATATTAATATGTCCTAAATTTTAAATTTTCTTAACAAAAGGTTTTTTAAGTGAGTTACCGGTATTGTTTTATTGTTGTTTGTTTGTGTTCCGACTACATACTTTTCGTGAATGAATGTTCTTTTATTTACTGTCTTTATTTAACTCTAGCTATAAATTGACACGCGGTGAGATCAGCATCTCAACTTCAGCATCTCAAATTCAGATAAATCTAAAATTTATCGAAATGTGCAGCACGTACTACTACATTTAGTTTTTCATATGCTGTTACCGGTAATAAATCTTTTCAGCTTCGGAGTAAATGATTATCGAGAAAATTCAAAACTGTATTTTCTAGACAAAATGTTTACTGGTACCAGTTAGTGATTAACTACCCAGTTACAAAAATCAATTTTCTAAAATGATTTAAGATGTGATAATTGTGAATCTTAAGAACAACTCATCGAATTAATATAAACTCGTTTTAACAGGTACAAATTTAATTTTGTTGTACACATACAGGTTACCATAAGATATATGGTAGGCCTATAGTTAGCAGTCTTTAGCTCAAACCGTACCAATAACTGTTTAATCAAATACGGTACTGGCAGCATAGCTAGACTACATAAAATGCAAAACAGCATTTAATCAGTATATCTAATAACAAGTTGACAGCTTTTAAGTGATATCTGCCAGTTGATACTAGTAACTGGTACCGATATATCAGTGTATGCCCTAACCCCTGTCCAGGCCACGATGCAATGGAACCCCAAGTAAGGATACTCTGGTGATGCTAAAATAACAGAATTTAATTTTAACAAAATGTAAAAAAATAGTGTTAAGCCACTAGTAGGCCTACTGAAGTGGTATTAATGGTAGTATTGGAACAGTTTCTTACACCAGGTTATTGGTTATTCACAATAAAATAACTGATGAGTTGGACTACATAGTATAATTTTTTGTTGTTTTATATGTATGTGTGCTTAATTGCTGCTAAAGGTAGGCAACTATATTATTGTGACAACCATATTGGTACAGCATACTAGCCAGTAGGCTGCTCTGCAATAACCAAGGGTATTAGGCTAAGTACCATAAACTGAGCAACATATAGGCTAAGTTCCATAAACTAATAGTGATAGTAAGATTTATTTCAGCCTAAAATACCTTTCAGAGTACATAAATCTCTTTTTTCCTTCTCATCTCCTTGCACTCCCTATGCTGAACTACCTGCAATGCAGAAAGAAAATCAGCCTTACCACCTCCGCTACTAGGTGGCGCAATTTTAAAACCATTGACACTGCCTTTCCTATAAGCCTTCCAGACTGCTAATATAGAGACTGTGGTTTTAGGGTACATCTCCAAGAACTCTCCTCCCCCAAGTAGACCCCCAGAAATAATTTTTCGAATGGCTAAAGCTGGGAACAGGGATGCCGATCTTTGTTGAGCATTGGGAGGGATAATTTGCAATTTTACCCCAATTTTGACTTATTTTCAACATTGTGGGGATGAACCTCGAGCACGATTTTGTTCAGGTGAGCAAATTAAGTGACGACCAAATATAAAAAAAGGCCTTCACCAAAAATGGAACACTTTTTCCCCCAAATTCAAGTGAACACCTACACTCAGATGTACACCAGAGTCAAATTATTGGGGGGGTTGCAGATGTAGACTACACTGAAACTATTGGGGGGGGATAAAGTCAAATTATTGGGGGATATATCCCCCCATCCCCCCCGGGTTTCGGCACCCCTGGCTGGGAAGCTACTGGTTTTTAATATTAATAAATATTAAACAAATACTTTGACATAGTTTAAGGGTACCACTTCCTCGGAAAACCGAAAATTGGACCACTCCTAAACCAATTTCTTTAAATCACTTGTTAGAGAGCTGATTGCTTTTAATATTAAGTCTCTAAAAAATAAATATTTTGGCATGGTCAAGAGGTGACACCCCTGCCTGGGAACCCCCCAAATACATATATTCGCCAAATCTTTACTTTTCATTTAAGCTAAAACAGTTTTATAGTAGATATTTGTAAGACAAAGAATAAAAACTAAAAATAGTCGTCTGTTCGAGGGTATCCTGACTCGAGGCCTAAAAACACGAGCTCTAAAAGACACCAGTCCTAAAAACACAAGTTCTAATGGACACGAGTCGTAAAAAATATTAAAGTTAAATGCTACATAAAAGTCAGTAAATACCGAAAAAGATTTGATTAGTAAGAATTCGGGGTTTTTGTTTATTTTTTTCGGGGGTTTTGTAAGAATTCAGGGTTTTTGTTTGCTTTTTTCAGTGACATAAATTCGGCTTGCTGTTAAGTAATCCATGAAAATCTTGTAATATACATGGTGGTAGCTAGCTTCGGTTTGCAAATGCAAGGTTTACTATTGACGGCCCTGAAACAGAACAGTTGCATCTCATTCATTCGTGGCAAATTAACTCATTTTTAAACTTTTGTGATTTCATAGATTTATTTTGCATTTGATGTTGTCATTAGCGGCTTACCGCTATTGTTGCTACGAATTAAAACGCAGAAGCAGTTGTTTTCATTGAATTATTTCGTAGAGATGTCATTTAAATTTTAAACCAATGATTTAACCGCCCTCAGTGTTATGTTGATCGAGCCTTAATTTACATCTATTTCCACTTGAACTATAGTGGTGTAAATTATTATTCATAAACAGTGCTTAAATTAAACGTTAATCTACCACGTGGTATTGCTGTGGCATAGAATTTTATGTTGTGGGAATACGGTTAACTCCGTCTTTTGTAATTATTTTTTTTTGGCAACTCTTTTTTTTCCTATTACGCAACGATAAATAATCAGTCTTTCTCTTTCGGCTGCCCACGTGGCACAATAAGCTGCTATAAAAATTCATCTTAGTTAATCGACAATTATGGTAATATCTGTGAATTCATTTTGGACAATAAACAAGTAATGGAGAACAAGCAATCACTCGAGTAATCTATCAAGCTGGAAGACAATTGTGGCCCCTCGCGAGACAGGCTGGAAGGAGGACCGCCACAAACTGGTGACCCGCCGACGACAACTTGATCGTCAGAACACATACAACCGGCATCTGGACCTTTATCTGTGGTTGCATCTATTTCAAGAAAATTTCAACCGGACGAACAACAACGATAAAGAACCGGACTCGGTATCATGGTAGGCCTACTAGCCTAGCAATATTTACTGTATGTTTAGCTGAATTTCCTTTCGATGAATTTTTCAAATTTGGTCTCAACCCCTTTTGGCCGTGGAAGGGGCAGCTGGCCCACTTCGTCTACCTTACCGGGCACACCCCATTTTTCTGCCTTTCGAGACCTGGGTGCGCCAATCAAGCTCCCAAAATTCTATGATGATGACGGCCTGCTATGGTTTAAAGTAGCCGAGGCAATTTTTAACTTTCGTGGCCTGAGTGATGACAAACGTAAATGCGAGCTCCTATTATCCGCTTTAGACCACAGGCATTTAACAATTTTGGAGTTCCCGTTGGCACACCCAGGAGAGCACCCCTATGACGATTTGAAATCTGCGCTTTTAAGGCACTATGCTCCCACGTAGGAGGAGAAGCTGCATCAGCTTCTGTATCAAACCACGCTTAGTTTTGAGCAGAAACCAAGCGAATTGCTTGGCAAAATGCGCAGTCTCATTGGTCCAAATGTAGTGCTACCCCCGCGTGTTTTACGCAAACTATTTTTGGATCAAATGCCGTGCGAAACACGAAAAATGTTATCGATGCATGACAGTGAGGATTTAGATGGCTTGGCCAAAATGGCAGACCGAATTCATGAAAATGACAGTCGTGTCTCTCGTACTGCTGCCAGCTCAGCAGGCCATTTCTCTCATATGACCAAAACGCCTACGACTTCATTATCGTTGGATTCGGTCTCCGATAAACTAAATGATTTGAGTGTGTGTGTTGAGAGGCTGAATGCTACGGTCAGTAACCTTTCTCGATCTCACCCTGCTTCACACAACAACTTTCCACCACAGCATTTTTCGACTCCTAAAAGAGACGGTGAATTTTTTAGTGGCCCAAGAAACTTTCGTAATTCTTCCCAAACTAACTTTCAAGGTCAAGCTGCTCACGCAACGTATTCGAAAACACACAATCGAAACCAAACTAGCAAGGACGTTTCTTTCAGATTTGAAAACGAGTTTAACAAGCCCAACTCGGATTTGTGTTTCTATCACGCACGTTTCGGCGCTAGCGCCCGTTCTTGCAGGCAACCGTGCAACTGGCGTGGCTCACGGAGAAGTCTGTTTTGCAACCCTAGAGACAAGCCAGTTGGTTTGATTAATGCTAATTTAGGTGTGTGGATGGTAAAAGACCCTAACACTTCGGTAAACTTTATGGTAGATACGGGCAGTGCGGTCTCACTTTTGCCATGTTCCCGTTCTGCAGGCGACAAAAGATTAACAGGTCACATGACGGCGGCTAATGGCACTTTAGTTCCGACCTACGAGACTATCCTGTTAACGGTAACCTTTGGTTTGCGCAAGAGTTTTAAATGGAACTTTTTACGCGCTGGTGTTAGTTGTGCTATTTTAGGACTTGACTTTTTGACTCACTTCGGTTTTGTTTTGGACTTAGCTAATAAAACGTTGCACCTCCCATGTCATGATAAGGTTGATGCTAAGCTCACTGGCCCTCGTTGTGGTAGTACAATAAAGGAACCCGACGTTTCGATCGCTGAAGGTGTTAAGCGTGTTGACAATAGTTTTTCATCAGAGGATGAGGCATCGCAAAGAGATGTTGTTTTGGACCATAAGTCCTGTCCTGAACTGCCAGCTAACTTTGTTGAAAATAGCCTAGTTGATGATCGTAGTTTTGACTCGGTTGATAGGCTTTGCACCTTTACTCTGATTTGTTTGACGTTGACAATTTTAAAAAACCGACAAAGCATAAGACTCAGCATCATATTAGCACCTCCGGCCCACCATGTGTTGCTAAAGTTCAAAAATTAAGTCCAGAAAAGTTGGAGATCTTACGCACGGAGTTGGATAAGCTACTTCAGTTGGGAATCATTTTCAGAAGCGAGAGCGAATGGGCTAGCCCTGTGCATCTTGTCCAGAAAAAGGCGGCGGCTGGAGAATTACTGGAGACTTCCGTCAACTAAATCGCCAAACCATATCAGACCGCTGCTCCATTCCCCTTTTGTCTGACTTTGTCGGTGATATGGAAGGTTCAACCGTTTTCTCAAGCCTTGACCTGTACAAAGGTTACCATCAAGTGGAAATCGCCCCAGAAGATCAATGCAAAACGAGCATCATTACGCCGTAGGGCAACTTTGCATTTCGACACCTCCCCATGGGAATCTCTTGCGCAGCCAACTCTTTTCAACGTTTCATGCTTGAAGTTCTTCAGGGAATTCCTAATGTCTTTTGCTTCATTGACGATCTTCTCATCTTCAGTCCGAACGAGAAGGAGCATATCCGACACCTACAATTGGTCTTTGAACGCCTATTCCAATATGGCTTAATCTTGAATCGTGACAAATGCATTTTCAAAGTCCCTGAAATTGACTTTTTAGGACACAGGATTAGTCACAAAGGAGTTCTCCCTCTGGTTCAAAAAGTTGAAGCTATTCAGAATTTCCCCATGCCTAAAACCATGCGACAACTGCGAAAATTTTTGGGGATGATCAACTTCTACCGACGTTTCATCCCGCAGGCTGGAGCAATATTGCACCCCTTGGAACGGCTTTTTTCCCCACAGAAGAACAGCAAGAAAAGCATCCCGTGGTCACAGGAAAGTATTGATGCTTTTGAGTCCGCTAGACACATTTTGGCAAATGTTACTAGTTTAGCTTTTCTGATTAAAGGAGGAGAAACTATTTTGACTTGTGACGCTTTGGATGGAGCTGTTGGGGCCGCTCTTAATCAAGTTGTGAGTGGTGAGTTGACACCGATTGGTTTCTTTTCAAAGTCGTTGAACGCTACACAAAAAAATTATTCTACTTTTGATAGGGAATTGTTGGCTATATTTCTAGCGATAAAACATTTTCGGTATTTTCTAGAAGAACGCGATTCTGTGATTGAAACGGACCATTCCGCTTTAGTTTTTGCTCTGAGGTCTAACCATAGGGAGTACTCTGGTAGGCGATTGAGACAGCTGCAATTCATTTCTGAATTTAGTTCAAATATTCGCCACATTGAGGGAAAGCAAAATGTGGTTGCGGACTGCTTGAGTCGACCCCCTGACATTGGCGCTGTGTTTGGTGACTTCCAGACGGTAGATTTGCTCGAGATTGCTGCTGAGCAACAGACTGATTCAGAGATAAATGATATGATTAGGGATAAAACTCATTCCTTGTGTTTGGAGAAGGGCACTATCCCTTGCTTAAATGAATGTATTTGGGTAGACAAATCTTGTAATGTACCTCGAATTCTAGTTCCGCAAAAGCTGCGCTTCTGCATTTTTGACGAAGTTCATTCTTTAGCGCATCCTGGTGTGAAAGTGACCAGAGAGTTGATTGGTCAGCGATTCGTATGGAAGGGAATGCGAAAAGATGTGGCAAAGTTTGTTAGAACCTGCATCCCCTGCCAGCAGTCTAAGATTGTTCGCCACAATAAAACCCCTTTGCAAAGGTTTAAAACTCCTGACGCTAGATTTGCCCTCATACATTGCGACATTGTAGGCCCATTGGTTGAGTGTAACGGCTTTTCGTATTTGATGACCTTCATTGACAGGTTTACGAGGCACGTAGAAGTAGCGCCCCTTAAGCGCACAAGCGCCAAAGAATGTGCTGACGCATTTTTGCACACTTGGGTTGCCAGATTCGGTTGCCCAACTGAGTTAACTTGTGATCGAGGAGTTCAGTTTACTTCACACTTGTGGAATAAATTGTGCAGTTTTTTGGGTTGTAAACTAAACCACACTTGTGCGTATAGACCCCAAGCTAACGGATTTTGTGAGAGAGTGCACAGAACTTTGAAGGCGGCTCTTAAAGCCCACAGAGAGCCGCACAGGTGGTTTTTCAACCTGCCTTGGGTTTTACTCGCTCTGCGATCTGTCCCTAAAAGTGATCATGGATTTTCTTCGGCGGAATTGACATTTGGCACTACCCTGCGACTGCCTGGTCAGTTTTTTGAGTCGCCTAAATCGGTCTGTGAGACGACATACGTAAAAGAGCTTAACTCCTTAATGTCGTCTTTGAAAGCTCCGCCGACGAGCTATCACACCCAACGCGACACTTATGTTCAAAAAGCATTGGCGACGTGTGATCACGTTTTTGTACGCGATGAAACGAGTGGTGGATTTCACAGAGCGTACAAAGGACCATTTTGTGTTGTGTCGAAACATGCCAAGTTTTTTACCTTAGATCTTGGCAGCAGAATTGACACGGTGAGCGTTGATAGATTGAAAGCCGCTAATTTGTTAGAAAACGTAACCGACAACGATTGTTTGGACTGTACATTCAAAGGCAACGCAGCTTGCGAGTCCTCTAATGCTGTGGAGGTGGCAGCAGCGCCGTTTGATGAGCAACCTGCTCCTGTTTTTCGCAATAGGCTGGGTAGGATAATTCGCATGCCCGCCTGCTTTGATGATTATGTCCCTTTGTAAAGCTAAACAGTCCTTTTTTCGGTTAATTTGATGCTTTAGTTTGTTTTGATGAGTTTTTTGTTGGGTACAAGCGCCCGTTTCTTTCGGAGGATTTACAGCCTTATCACGCGTGAGTTATTGTTCATTGCTTTGTTTTTCCTCGCGGCTGCTTGGATATTTCAGTTTTGCTCAGAGAGGTAAACCATGGCTAGGATGTGTTGGAATTTTTTTCTCGGGTTTTCGGCGTTGTTTTTTATGGGTGGACGACTGATCACCGTGCACAGCTCTGGGTCGTGCACCCCAGGCTCCATTGGAGACCTCGCCGATTTTTTTTTATCGGGTGCGGTTGCCGAGTTCCCAAATTTATTCTCTATTTAATCCTTCCTTCTGAGTTTCAGCTATTCCACCGCTGTTACTGTTCTTGATACTCCACTTTTCTGTTTGAAACCTTGTGGCTGGATACTTTTTAGTGTGTGTGTCTGAGACGTGCTTGGTGTAGCCTTCTTTAGGCTCAGCAGTATTTTTTTGCTGAGATCGGTTTCGCTTTTGGTAAATTAATTTTTTTTTGTAATCTCACCTTTTTTTTTTTTTCTTGGCTAAGCTTGGTGGGGGGTCGGTCCCTAGCTGCTCTCCGTTTTGCATATGAAACTCCAAAATAGGACACCTTCCCTTCTCCATCCCCGGATTTTTTTTTATTTCGAGTTTTGGAACGGACTTCGTTTTTGCTCCATATACCAAATTATTTCAGCAATGTGTTGTTCAAATTTTTTTTTGTCCCTCGCTCGCATCCACTGACGTCTGAGCCGGAAATATGCAACCCTTGGTGGACTTTGGTACAACAACTGTCTTTAAAGATTACTTCTTCAACCACCCATTGGATACTTTTTTTAACTTTTCTTTTTTTTGTCCCCAGTCTAAAGCGGAGGCTGATTCTTTTATTTGTGTCAGTTTTCTCGTTGTGTATCACTTGCTTGTTTTAATGCTCCGCTGTGATTACATTAGTTCTTTCTTTGTTCATAAGTTTTTTTTGTATTCCAACAGATTCGTCATTCAGGCTTCGGTCGATTGTACCAATCGTCCGATGCCTTGGTGGGGGGTATTGTGGGAATACGATTAACTCCGTCTTTTGTAATTATTTTTTTTTTGGCAACTCTTTTTTTCCTATTACGCAACGATAAATAATCAGTCTTTCTCTTTCGGCTGCCCACGTGGCACGATAAGCTGCTATAAAAATTCATCTTAGTTAATCGACGATTATGGTAATATCTGTGAATTCATTTTGGACAATAAACAAGTAATGGAGAACAAGCAATCACTCGAGTAATCTATCAAGCTGGAAGACAATTGTGGCCCCTCGCGAGACAGGCTGGAAGGAGGACCGCCACAATGTATTTCAAAATATGGCCGAATTTACGGTGTGAAACAAAGTTAAAAACCGGGCAAAGTGGACAATATCGGGCACAATGGACGATGAGATTTCACAAAACGCATAACTTTCTAGACCCGCTGAGTTATACAAGGTGGTTAAATAGATCCTGGTAACTTTCAATTAAGTTATAGGTTATCCACAAAAGTGTTACATTCAAATTCTTTAAATACGCCCTCTGAAGGAATTAAAGATTGATTTACGGTAAGGTTCGATGCTTGTTAATGGCATTTTGACGTCCAATCGTTTTGGCGCGGAAAAACTATGACGTAGCTGCAATCCATCAATAAAAATTAGAGGGTATTGGATCTGAAACGCAGATTAATGAGCTCGTTAAAAAACAATAGTGGATGCTCCATGCTCGTTAAAACGATGACATAATGCGCTCTTTGCGGTTTTAGCTTGCGAAAACTTCTTTCCTTTTTGATGATTCATCGCAATGGGAAAGATCAGCTGTTGCTGTAGTTTGGCAGTTCATAATGAATGGATGTCGTTTATAAATTCTCTATGATTTTGGGCTGATAAAATTTTTTTTTCTTCGTCCAAAATGCTTTCTAAATAATGTTTTGATTGATTGTGTCATTTTAGTTTTTGTCGCACTCGCAAAAGAACATTTATCCAACTAATGAGTGCGAAATTTCAAACTATTGCTTATAACTCGAGAATGGTTTGGGTCTAGCTACATGAAATTTTGACTGCAGTTTGAGATTAATGAGTTATATGTTTGTACACAATTTCGAGGCAATAGGTCACGTGACTTCGGTTTTAAAACCCGAAAACCGCCCCGCAAGTTTGGCGTAAAAAGCGGTCTCAGTCAAAAACGGCTTAAGTACGGCAAAAAATATTTCATAGGGTTGTATGTCTTAATATACCCATTCATCCCAACCAATCCACTTTTAGCCGCGATGAGGTTTATTTCTTTTTCTTTCCTTTTTCTTTTATTTCCTTTTTTTTTCTTCCCAGATTTTGTACGCTCTTCTTCTCCCAAACCACAAAACATGGAAATCTAATTTTTGTGAAAAGTTGTTGAGCTGAAAGCGCAATTTTTTGTCCCGAAATTTTTTTGGGCAACTTTATCGGGAAGCCCCCCAAAAAATCAATTTTTTTAATGGTTCAAGCTAGAGCGCTAGTTCTTTTTAATATCAGCGGATACTTAAGAGACAAATATTTTGACAAAGTTTGGGGGTGCCACGCCCCCGGGGACCCCTCCAAATGGACCCCCCAAAAATTAATTTTTTGAACGGCTTAACTTAGGGTGTCAGTGGCCCTGACGCGACGATGGCTCTCAGGTCACCACAGAGGGAGGTCTTTCTATGGCCCTGACGCAACGGTGGCTGTCAGGTCACCACAGAGGTTGGTCTACCAAGAGCTCCTGCTTTGGCTGGACTCTGGAAAATGGCCCTGACGCGACTGCGGCTGTCAGGTCACCACGAATGCGGTCGTTGCCTCTGGCGGGAATCCCGGGGTAGTGGGCGGCAACTGCTGTACAATAGCAGAAGCCAATCAGTATGGCTCTAAACAGGGGAAGTGGAGATTGAAGTGACTTCTGCTCCTTGCTGCAGACTGTCTTTGTTTCTGACTTGTCTTTTATTAAAGTCAAACCAAACAAGCGAAAGCTGAGATGCTACCTCTCGCCCATGGATAACTGAGTAAAACCATACCAACAAAAGCCTGAGATTGCTCTCGGCTTGAACAAACTTCAGGTCTGAGCTCTGAATTTAGAATGAGCCAAAAGATCCCGACAGGGGTATATAAATAGATGGGTTATTCCATGGGTTAGAGGCGATTACACATCAAACATCAAAGAATTATTCGTCACACTAATTTGGGGGAGAAACCATTCATACAGTAAACATTAGTTGCGTTGTCGATTTCCTATTTGTCTTAACCAGTGGGTCAGTATCAACATGATTTTAGGAGAATTCGCGACACGTTAAACAAGTTTTGACATTTCAAAGGAAAATAGTTTGCTTTTAAGTACGTCCTTGGTTGACCCGGAGAAATTGCGATAAAATGCTAAAAGCTGGAAAAGTATAACACGGTGCTCACAAAATATAATAATTGGCAGTAAATTTGTAAACATATTAGTGGCGTTTGGACCAGTCAGTTTGTTTTGATATCAGCAGATACTTAACATAGAAATATTTTGACATAGTTAGGGGGTGCCACATTCCCCCGGGGATCCCCCAAAATGGGCCCCCAAAATCAGTTTTTTGAATGGCTTAACTTAGGGTGCCAGTTTGTTTTGATATCAGCAGATATTTAACAGACAAATATTTTGACATAGTTTAAGGGTGCCATCCTCCCGGGGACCCCCAATATCAATGTTTTGAATGGCCCAAGCTAGGGTGCCAGTTTGTTATGATATCAGGAGATATTTAACAGACAAATATTTTGACATAGTTAGGGGGTGCCACATCCCCCCGCGGACCCCCCCAAAAATCTATTTTTTGAATGGCCCAAGCTAGGATACCATTGTTTTATGATATCAGGAAATATTTAACTGACAAATATCTTGACTCTATTTTTTGGAGGTTCCATACTCAGATATTTTTCAATAATTGCTGATTTTACGGTTGACAAAAAGTACTTTTGAGCGTCACAGCATTAGCTACGCGTCGATCGTTCACTGGGTTTGCTGGCAAACTCCCATCTAGTTTACTACAGCGTCATATGTCGAATTTAATTTTCTAAGGGCATTTTTATTGTTGTAGATGTTGATAGCTTGCAAAATAGGTTACGACTAGTTAACGATATATAAATTCCATAGCAAAGCTATTTCTCTTTTCTTAAAAAAAAGAATTTCAATTAACTTGAAATTGTTTTAGTTGTTTCGTATTCTCAAAGTTTTATCTGATAAATAATGCAGTAAACGTTAGATTCAGAAAAGTTCGCTAACTGCGCAACACCATTTCATTGCATTACTGATTAACGTTGATGATCACTTATTTGTTACTCAAAGCCCTTTGCAATACTGATGAACAGTTCGTCATGGTTTTTCGATGATCTCCCTCAAAAAAGTTATCAATAGTAAGCATACTAGTAATCACCGCATATAGAATTTCTTTGATTATTTTTTTATTTAGTAACAGTACATGAACTTGACTGGAAAGTAAAATCGTATCGGTCAGTGCATGCATGGCCGGTATTCTATTTAAGTTGGATTCATACAGTATCCGTTTTTTATCCTCTATTGTCGTTTTTTTTACGCTTTTCTTCTTCATGAAAAAGTAATGTTCTTTTTGGTAAGCATTTTTATACGTATGTCCTTGTCCATAATAACCAGACAGTCACCTACTGGACAAAACTTTTTTCAAAAAATGTTTTTTTACGGAGGGTTAAACAGCCCTATTTTGAAATATCGCTCTCATCGTTTATCATAGGCGTAGCCAGGATTTTTGATTGGGGGCGGCCCAAACCACAAATTACCCAGGTGAATACCAAAAAAAAAAAGTCTTCACAGTCCGGCTCAAAAGTTTTGATTGGGGGGTGGGCGAAATTTTGTTGGAGATCTATTTAGGATTAGGGAGGGGAGCCAAACTACAAGTTATATAGTGAAGACCAATACAAAAAACAACAAGAACAGGTGTCACGGTCTGAACAGCTGAATTTTTTTCGAAAAAAGTTGAAGAGCCAAAAAAAACAAAAGGGTTTTTGCGGTCTCGTGTCAAGGTGAACACAAACCAAGAAAAAGAAACTGATGAAAGAATAGCCGTTTTAGTCACAAATTTATCATTGCTGGCATTGCAATTGGGGGGTGGGCGGGCGCTCTTTTCCCCCTGGCTACGTCTATGTTGTTTATACACAAAATTTTTATCAATACGTACAGTAATAACACTCTACTTAATGCAGATAAGGACTAATAAAAATGCGCACCAAAAAGAGCATACTTTTTCACGAAGAAGCAAAAACCAAAAACGAAACGGACAAAGTAAGTAAACATTTTAATTTTGAGACCAAAAATTACGCTATTAAAATTTTTTCTGCGTTAAAAACGATAAATTTATTGTTTAATTCATTTTGTACGGCTTTGAACATCCAAAGATATGGCTTTTCGTATACGGTAGTTTTTTAATTTCTCACCTTAAGTTTTATTTGTGTTGTCGCAGAAAAGATGAAGCTCAACGACATGCGGAACTTATTAAAATAAATCGAGGCGAGCCACCAAGCAAACGGAGACGATCGGATGAAATCAAAGATCAACGGCTCCAAAATGCAGCAAGCTGCTGGTCCTCACTCCCTACCTTAAAATACTTGCTAGCAAAAGCCCGTATTATATAGTTAAACACAGATCCCGTTTATAATCCCAAATTGGACAAATTCGTAAATTTGAAACAATTCCAAAATATGCCAAAGTTCGGAAAAATAGGACAGCCCGATCGGCCTGCACACCAAAGCACTAAATACAGAGTACAATGTTTCCCTGATGTTAGAAATTGTAACAATCTATATCAACTTTTCATATATCTTTTTTAATTTCCTCATTGAATTAACTACAAACCATCCGAGTTCTTTTTGACGAAATTGAACGCGCACAGACTGTCTGAAAATTAAAGTTTGTTTGCAGTCTATGTTCTCTCTAAGCTGCGCGGCTGCGCAGATAGTCTTGAACCCCTGCGCAGTACTTCAGTTCTGCCGCGCATTGCATAAGGGTTGATAAGACAAGGGTAATACGAGCTTTCAATCGGAAGCAAGACCATAATTTACATTTCATAAAATTATTTTACAAATGCAAGGTTTGAACCACAAATCCGAAATTCCGGAATAAAATAGAACCAGAATGCGGCAAAGACCTTTTTTTTTTCAGTCTTCACTAAAATTTGAGGGGCAAAATTAAGGAAATTCCGCACTAAAATTTGTGAACTTCACCTAAATTTGGGACCAAAAATCCGAAATTTCTGACTGAAAGAGAACAACTTTGCGGCGAAGACCTTTTTTTTGAAGCTCACACGGCCTTTTGTTCCGCGCACCAGAGGTGGAGTCCTCGAGGACACTTTTTGAAGTCCTTGGGCTTGGCCTTGGCCTCGAAGCCTCAAGTCCTCGAAAATTGCCCTGTTCTCGGCTCGATGACAGCATTATTTTTTGAACTGTTAAAATTATGTTGTATTATTATAATTACTTGGCAGTTGTGCAAGCGGATCTGCTACCATTAGGTAAAGTCTACCTACACATTGCGTAGGCCTCATTTGGGCCCATTGCAACTGTAGCTGCTAACTTGCTGTAGTTTTAACCGACAAGTTTGACGTCCTTCGTGGTCGACTCCTGGGAAATCATAACGACTTGCTGTAGTTTTGTTTGGTTACTGGTGGAACTCAGAAAGCATTCCAGCTTCCTTTAAGTACGTGGCCAGTTTGTTTATATTACATTTCGTTAATACATCGTGAACAGTGATTTTGGTGATTCCAAAATATTTAACACGAATATCTTTATAAGGCTTTGCCAACATGATGATTTGGTGTTTCGTCCTCTAGGCTACATTTTGGACACAGAGAAGACTCAGCACGTCCCGTAGTTTTTTTGTGCCGCTGTAAATTTCAATGCCCAGTTAAAACTTGCACTATTCTGTTTAATTGAGGTCTCTTAAGATTAAGAAGACGTATTGTTTGTCGTGAGGACGTCCAACCTACAGACTCCTTCATCCTCAAGCAGTCTTTCCGTTCATTCCACATAAATTTCCATCTGTCTTTCTATCAGGCCTTAACCGTGCTAACACAACTGGAATACGGGACTGTAATACAAGGTTCAGGACCATGCATTTTTGATTTTGATCCTGATTTGGCTAGATGTCTGTCTTTTCGTTACCATGTACTCCTGCATAACCAGGAAGCCAGACAATGTTGACGTAGTTTTGTTTACCCAACTGATTTAGGTTTCTAATGCAGTTGAGCACTGTAATTGATGTTACAGTGCCTTATAAGTGATTTAATAGCTGCCTGAATAACCATTAGCACAACAATACTTTGTGCATTTTTTCCAAAAGCAGGTTTTTTGCCCCTTCTGAAATAGCTAAGACTTCTGCCTGGAACACAGTGCTGTGTATTCCCAGGAAAAAAATGCTTGTTTTGGGGAGTCGATTGGGTATTCTGCTTAAAAATCCGCACCTACTCTCCCACTTAGTTTCGAACCATCAGTATAAACCTTGACAATGTTCTGATTTAGAACGCTTTCGGATCTGATAGCATTCTTTTTATCCATAATTTGACATTCGAAATTTCTCTCAAAATACCTTGGTTTTCTTTATTCGGTCAGCTGGCATTTGCAGCAGCGTCGGCTTTTTGCTAACAAGGCAATGCTTTACACGGCGCACAATTAAATTCGTGCAAAGCAGTTTCCGTAGAAACAACTGTGCGAAATCCATACTGCGATGCAGAAAGCTTTGCCTGCACGTTGTTATCTTCATTAATATGATACAAAATTGGTCTTTCCAACCATTTCAGTTGAAAAGAAGTTAAAGTGATTATACGGAAGGATTTAGCTTCAAAATAGCTTTCTTTTCCGGGTTTGGGAAGAAATATACCTGTGCCTTCTTTCCATGCCAATGGCTCATAGCTGTGTCTCAGGTATACTTGAAAAATGACACGGCAATTTCCTTTCAGTTGATTCCAACCTTTCTGTAGCAGTACAGGATAGAGCCCGTATGACCCTGACACTTTGAATGGTTGAAATTCGTTAATACCTGCTTCCATACGCTCAAATGAACATATGTTTGCAATAATTGCAGTGTTCTCAGGTCTCATGAGTCGTTTATCTACTAAATCGTATCTGTTTGAATCATTTTCTGTCTGCTGGCTACCCGGTGATAAGATATCGAGCAGATAGTTCAAAGTTTCTAGTGGAAATTTCGTGAATTCTCCTGGGTTTAACTACGTTGCTAACACGCACTTTTTCATTCCTTCGCGTAATCTTAACCAGCCGAGCAGTTGGTGTTTGACTATTCATGTTCTCTGCAAAGCCATGCCATGAATCGCACTTTGCTCTTCATAGCTTTTTTGAAATAGGATAGGGCGAGCTTTTGAGCCTCCAAATCTTCTTTTTGTATTGTTTTAATGGCTTTTCTCCAAGCTCGGCGAGCCTCTTTTCGAAGGCTTGCTAGCTCAGAATTCCACCAAATGTTATCTTTCTTACGAAGCGATTTTCACTGAGGGCAAGCAGCTTCATATGATGTGGTTATTACTAAATGAACCTTGTTTGCCAGCACATCAATGTCTTCTTTTGAGGAGGGTACTGGTACTGGTGGTAAAATTCGTTCATTTAATTTTTGTTCGAGTTCGTCTACATACTTGTTCTAGCACGTGCGAAGAACATTTCGAACCATTTTAGCCTGGTTTTGGATTCTGCTTTTAACCTGGAACCTGATGTACATGTGATCCGAAAATGATAGCACGTTGCTAACATGCCAGCCAAATACTCGGTCCCACACACACCGGTTCACTAAGGTTAAGTCCAGAACCTCTTCACGCATTTTAGTTCTAAATGCTGGTTTATTACCTACATTACAGAAATTCAGGTCTGCACTAGAACAATACGCTAGCAGATCCTCTCCTCGAGGTTTTATATCGGTAGATCCCCATTTAGTGTGATGTGCATTTACATCGGTTCTTATAATAGTAGGGATTTGTTCATTTTAAAATTATGTAAGAAAACGCCAGAAACCTTGAGGAAAATTTGCGAAGACCTTCTTTGTTTTTCTTTTTAGGATATCGCCTGAAAAATTTTTTTGAAGAGCTTTTTTTTTTGGAGAACACTTGCGCCTGTGTCCTTGGTCCTTGTCCTTGGCCTCGAGCATTCCTGGCTTGGCCTCGAGAGGGTCTGTCCTTGGAAGAGCTGTCCTTGGCCTCGAGCCTCGTGTCCTCGACTCCACCTCTGCCGCGCACACCAAGCAAGCTCTGAGAGGGAACGTTGTTTGCATCAAATCCAATAATGAAAGAAAACTAAAGTTTCTTTGTTTGCAATAAATCCAATAAAGAACATTGTGAATAAAGAAATTTGTTTGGAAAAATTAAAACTGCCAAAGCGCAGTAAACTTGAGGATACTGCATTTTTAAATTTTTAATGGAGCATTGTGATGAAATTTTTTTTCTCATTTAATACTAAAAAATAGAAAGAAAAATTTTTTAATTTTAAGAAATAAAAAAATCAAATACAGAGAGTTCAATATTAGCGCAGAACAATTTTTCTTGAGAAATTTGTGAAAATGCGAACCAAACGTAGCTTACACTTTATGCTTGAACATTGTGCTCTTTCTTTCATTTTAACAAAGATTAATAGATATTTTTGAAATCATCAACTTACCTGAAAACGATCTACGACGCAAGAGCGCAAACAAAAGGTCAAAGAGAGACATTATCCTACGATATGTGCTAACATTTTTGTGCTTCCAAAAATCATGCCGCCACTTAATTACATTATCAGAAATTATTACTTTATCTTGCCACAAATATAACTATGAAATAATCATAAAACAATTTTTTTAAATTATATTTTGTATGTTTTGCAGTATCTTATACGCAAATAAGATAATGCAGAAAATTAAGATCAAAGAAAAAAATAATTTTGCAATCAAAACATAGTGTGTATAGAAAACATTGAAAGAATAAGAGTCTACTCCATGAATGAGGGATATGAACTCTACTGCGTTTTCATAAAAGTTGTTTGACTTTTTTAGTTCAAGTTGACGAAATTATTGGTATTTTTTAAATTCCTGGTATTCGAGGTTTGTTAAAGAGCAAGTTTTTCAGCAAAAATCAAACGTAAAAATTAATCCTAAAACGAATGTATTTTTTACTTTTTTATGTAAAATGAATATGAATGATTTAAAATCCTCTGCCATACTGTTAAAATCATTAGAAATAATCTGCCCTGCTTTCAACAAATGACTGAAGACCCAATTTTAAATCTTTGTTCATTTGTGTCTGATTAATTATTGGTTTTCGCAATCTTGTGACTTAAATTGAAAAGATTATTTGTCATTGTCTAATCGGTGTTAATTTAAATTAATGAATAATTATTAATGACGTGCGGTGAGGCTTTTGGTAGGCGAGGCACATTTTTTTTCACACACATGTTTGCAAAAAAATTATTTAAGACAATAAATGACAAGCAAATAATTGTTTTCATAGCCATTATACGAAAACCAAAATTTTCGATAATTAATTAATTAATCGTTAAATTTTTGCTGTTCACTTAAAGCCAAATCAATTCTTGAAGTTTCGAAAATCTATACAGGTAGCCTAGCCTATTATTTGGCTTTCAATGTGGACATTATCGAAGTTTTCGTGCTTGCTAAGCCTTCTTGGCAAATTCTCTAAGTCACAAAAACCCGTTTTCAGTCCCAATATCATTATTTGCTAAAAACATGAAAGCAAAATTGAAGATTTTTATAGCGCAACCACTCTTTTCTTGAGTACGGTTCTACTCTTTTTGAATTGAGGGGTTCTTTCGCAATGATGTCTCGAGCCAATCTTTTAAATCGGTTTTCTTTTAGCTGTAACTTCAAGTTTAGATTAAAAACTTAGTTTAAAAAGTCTCTTAGCTTTGAGACTAAGTTCATTTTCTCGTATTAAATAGTTTTTATTTCGCTAGAAAAATACCGTGTTCAATTTCGCAATGAACGAAAGACTACAAAAAAAACTGCCGAAACTTTTTCTCATTCCATGATGTCACCGGTGAGGCGCGCCGCAAAATCAGATTTTAAAAGCATTATGCGTTGTCCGCGATTTGTCTGAGAAAAAAAGGCATACTTTTAGTTTGTTCATTAAAATTTGCTTAGCTGAAGTGAGGCACAATTGATAATGCCTCACTTCGCATATTTGAAGCGATGCTCAATGGCACGCCGTAGTGATAGCAATATTACTCCGAATACGAGCTAGTTTGGCGTTTCAATGTGAAAGACGTAACATAAAAGCTGTGAATAGGCCTACACAAAAAAGTAAAAATGACAAAAATTAATAAAGTTTTCGATAAATATTTTGATTCGTGTAAAACCATTTTATTTTAAATATATACTTTTTTTTCGTTTTCCTTTGCACAATTCTTCAAGTGAGGCACGGCCTCACCTGCCTCCCCTGACCGCACGTCCCTGATTATTATCCTTTATTAAAAATAAGCTGCTAATTAGCACATCTTCAAAGGCTAATTAGACCGTATTTAGAATCGTTGTGTTAGAATGTTCTTTTCGTTCATTATTTGTGTAGACTGGCAGCTGACAGCTTTTGTTTATTAATTTCTGGCCTTTGATGCTAGACAAAAGGCGATACCCTGTGCTTTTACGACTTTGAACTATTTAAACGTGGTTGGAGCCTGAGAGCTCAGCAGTGACAAAAATGACTGAAGTGAACAGTGTCAGTTTTTGGTGAGATGTGTTAAATGCTGCTTAACTTGGGTAAATTGCATTTTTTGATCCCTTCCCTTCCTCTCCATCCTTGTTTATGGAGTTGACTATTGACAGTGAGGGAACAAAGTTGTAGATTTGAAGAAAGGCCTCGAATTGGCCCTTACATCGCATTTTGAGACTACTTTGTTTTTTCTGTATTTTTCTTTATTCAATATAATAATAAATTCCATTAAAAATCAGAAAATCAAGTGCTCAGCTGTCAGAAGGAGAAAGAGATTGGGAGAGTTTGGCATAGCTCTCCTACATGTTATTGAAGTTGGCTATAATGCTGCGCATCGTCGCCGTGCAGAAAACACAAAACGGTTTGGATTGGCAAGTCTTAGCAGATATTCAAATTTAAGAATTAAAGGCGGTGAATCATCCAGCCAATTCCTGTGGTTTGCAATAGCTAGAATTGAACTATAATTTTTGATATTTTTTGTTTTAATTTTGGGACTGCGGTTGCAAAGATATTCAATAAATACAAAAAGATGTCCCCCCGAAAAAAGTTTTTGGAAACTATGAGTTTTGTTCTTCCCGCCAAAACCACAGTAGGCCTAATGGTTTAGAGAACTGTGGTAGGCCTAATAGTTTAGAGATAGTTTATTTCTAAATAATTTGGGCCTAACTATCTCTAAACTATTAGGCCTAATAGTTTGGAGATACGCACAGAGCTGGACAGCGCTGTTTCGAGCTTTTAGCTCTCATCGGCAGCCCTCAGCTATCTTTTCAAAAGTATTCCCAGCTGAACAAACATCTTGGCCTAACTGGCAAACCTTATTGGCCTGCACAGAGGCAGATGCTTTAGTAGGGAATAAACGATTTTTTCACTTGTGGTACTTTAGAAACAAGTGAAAAAGTCGCTGGATCCTTGAAGTAAGGACAGCCATAGACTATCCCTACTACAAGGATTCCCCTCTGCGTGACCACGGAAATCAAAACTGCACTATCTTGACGTCCTTCATGGTCGACTCCTGGGAAGTTGACAAGGCTTCCCAGGAGTCGACCATGAAGGACGTCAAGATAGTGCAGTTTGGAGATAGTTAGGCCTAATAGTTTAATAAGATTGCAGTAGGCCTAATAGTGTAGAGAACTGTGGTTTTGGTGGGAAGATCAAAACTCAGAGTTTCCAAAAACTTTTTTCGGGGGGACATCTTTTCGTATTTGTTGAAAAGCTTTGCAAACACAGCCCCAAAATCAAAACAAAAAATATCAAAAATTATAGTTCAATTTTAGCTATTGTAAACCACCGGAATTGGCTGGATGATTCACCGCCTTTAAGCTTTAACGAGAAACGGTTTGACAAACTGACACATATCGCAAGACCTGCTGATAAAAACTTTATCGTTCGTAACACATACAATGAAAAAAAAAATGCAAATATTTTTTTTTCTTGCGTTTTTTAAACTCATTTGTTAGCAAAAACGTTTGAAGTCATTGTGATGAATTGTCTCTGATAAAACATCAGATCGGTTGAATTTTTGAAATTGGAACAAGTAAAAACTTTCAAATACGTTGTTTCAAAACAATGGTGGGTGGTTTAAAACTCTGAGAAATGATCTTAATTTTAATTCATGTGATGAGGAAACGCTTTTGGATCAACAGCACGACAAGAAGCTAAAAGTTAGTGATTGATTAACAGATCAAGAGCAAATCGCCTAATGATGATTGCTAGTGAAAATAATGTAGCCGACGTGATGGGTGTTTTTTCCGCAAAATGCATCCACAATATCGTCGCAAGTACAGCGTTATAATAACGCCGTGAGAGTGCGAGTCATTGGAACGACCGACGCTCGCGTCGCGTGTTCCTCTGTTTTTACTCGGCCATTTTCCAACTAACGAGTGCGAAATTTCAGACTTTTGCTTATAACTCGAGAACGGTTTGGGTCTAGCTACATGAAATTTTGACAGCAGTTGGAGAGTAATGAGTTGTATGTTTGTACACAATTTCGAGGCAATAGGTCACGTGACTTCGGTTTTAAAACCCGAAAACCGTCCTGCAAGTTTGGCGTAAAAAGCGGTCTCAGTCAAAAACGACTTAAGTACGGCAAAAAATATTTCATAGGGTTGTATGTCTCAAGATACACTTTCATCCCAATGAACCCACTTTTGGCCGCGATGAGGTTTATTTCTTTTTTTTTCCTTTTTCTTTTATTTCCTTTTCCTTTTTTTTTCCTTTTTTTTTCTTCCTAAATTTTGTACGCTCTTCTTCTCCTAAACCACAACACATCGAAATCTAATTTTTGTGTAAAGTTGTTGAGCTGCAAATGCAATTTTTTCTCCCGAAATTTTTTGGGGCAACTCCACCGGGAAGCCCCCCAAAATGGGGCTCCAAAAATCAATTTTTTGAATGGCTGCCACGCAAAATGGGTGCCACGCAAAAATCATCCAAAATGGGTGCCACGCCCCCAGGGACCCCCCAAATTGACCCCCAAAAATCAATTTTTTGAATGGCTCAAGCTAGAGTTCTACTTTTTTTGATATCAGTAGATATTTAACAGACAAATATTTTGACATAGTTTGGGGGTGCCACCCCCCGGGACCCCCCAAATTGACCCCCCAAAAATCAATTTTTTGAACGGCTCAAGCTAGAGTTCTACTTTTTTTTGATATCAGTAGATATTTAACAGACAAATATTTTGACATAGTTTGGGGGTGCCACATCCCCCCGGGGGCCCCCAAAAATCAATTTTTTGAATAGCTCAACTTAGAGTGCCAGTGTTTTATGATATCAGTAGATATTTAACATACAAATATTTGGACATAGTTTGGGGGTGCCACATCCCCCCGGGGACCCCCCCAAATGGACCCCCAACAATCAACTTTTGAACGGCTCAAGCTAGGGTGCCAGTGTTTTATGATATCAGGAGATATTTAACTTACAAATATTTTGACTCCACTTTTCTGAAGATTCCATTATCAGATATTTTTGAATTATTGCTGATTTTACGGTAGACAAAAAGTACTTTTGAGTGTCACAGCATTAGCTATGCGTCGGTCGTTCACTGGGTTTGCTGGCAAACTCCTATCTAGTTGTTTTAGCATACGCACGGCGATTTCGAAACTAAGTTGGTCGAAGGATCTATTTTTTACGTTAATAACAGCAATTTTAAACTTTTATCTCGAACAGACGTCTAATTATATTTCTAAATTTTTGACTTTTAAGTACATACTGATATCAAAAAAACGTTATTTTAGCTCAAAATTAAAAATAAAAGATTTGGGGGATCTATTTAGGGGGATACCGAGGGAGTAGCACCCCCAAACCTCGTCAAAATATTTTAAAAGACCTGCTGAGGCAAAAACAATTAGTTTATTCAAAAAATTGACTATTGGGAGGTTCAATTTGGTGGGGTGGCATTCCTAAATTATGTCAAAATATTTTTTTTTTCACATTTCTAATATTGGAATTGCAAACGACGTTAAAATGTATTCAACAACTTCATCGTGACTGATCTTATTGGACCAGACCTCGGAATAGCTGTTTCACTGCGTTTCTTCTGACGTTAAGGCGCTGGGGGCGACTGCTGTTTCGAAATAGCAACCGTCAATAAATTTTGATTTGCGAATAAGGAAATGTTTAACTAGCTGCTCTAGTAGGCGAGCTCAGTGAGGTCGGCTGCCTGTGTTGAGTAAACTGAACTGGATCTCGCTGGCTACGATTCACCAAAACAATTCTTTGGTTCAGCTTAAACTTCGTGTCTATTTAGACTTATTTCACAATATCAAGATCAATATTTGGCTGAGGCCAACGTAGGTTGACCCGCCTTACGAATCAAATTAGCAGTAAAAACAGCGCGGACCTGTCCACAAAGTTGGTTTTTAAAATGTACGAGAAATGATATAAATCACTTTGCTATAATTGTAGCGACAATTAGCATTATGGATAAAAATGAGCATTTCCTACGTCATAAATACAGTTTCAAAAGTAATGTTATCGTAGCAAGGGATGAAATAGCGTTCCTTCGGTTCCTTCTGCAGGAGGGCCATTAAATATTAATTCGTCGTTCGGACCACTTGTAAAAACATCTATCTTGGTTGTCATTTAAAAGTCAGCACTAAACAGTTAGTAACAAACCGTGACCTTACGTCAGAAGTAGAAAACAGTGATCACCATGTTTAAGTTTTTGGGTTTGTCCAACTGTTGGGAATCGAACCCGAGTCTACGTTGTAGTGGCAGGCACTCTCCAATTACAATAAAACTTTCAATAAAAAATAGCAAAATTTTTTCTCACGTTTTTGTAGCGTGCTTTGCCGGAGAAAATACTGAACTCTGACCCCCAAAACCATCCGAATACTTTGATACGTAGTTGAATTGGTTGGTCAAATAAAATTGATACCCAGCCGCATCTCCAAACGGATCAATTTTTGTAAAACTCGTGTAAGTAATGTCTCTTATGTTTTACGAGTCATACTTTAGGACTCGTGTCTTTTAGGACTTTTGTCCGTTAGGACTCGTGTCCGGTAAGACTCGTGTTCTTTAGGACTCGTGTATTTTAGGGCTCGTGTCTTTTAGGGCTCGTGTCTTTTAGGGCTCGTGTCCATAAGTGTGACCAACAGGCAACATTTAACGGTAACCCCGGAGGAGCTCGCGGGTCTTCAATTCCTTTCCACTAACGTTTCTAAACTGAACACCAAACACTAAGCTTATAGATATTGTAAAAGTATAATATTTAGGTGAAACTATTCAACATGAGCTAAAATGTGCGACCATTGGTTTTATGTTTATTACAATCATCAGGCACATTAAATCTCTGTAACAAGACAAATGCATCATACATCAACTGAATGGGTATTATAATTCTCTATTTAATGCAAATAACTTAACCACTTACCGTCGAAAAGTTGCAGTCCATCCTATTAAGTTCTGCCTTGGTCCCTTACTGAAATCCGAATCTCTAGTACCAACTCACTCCGACTCTGCAGTTTAATCAAGCAGGAAACTGATTCCTGCTTATTTTTTTGTTGCTATCAGGTTGAATTTCAACTTACAACTGAGAGGATCAAAATAAAATATTATTATACCTGTATATAAAAACTATTGCATCACAAATCGTAACTACATACCAAAAAAACGTAATAACGAAAATTAGATGTACTAAAGGTTATGTTGGAATGCTATATTTTACTGTTGTCGAAATAAAAATACTGTGGTAAAGTTATAGAAGAAATTGGGAAATATGCCGTATAATCTTAACACGCTCAAAACCGCAACTATTACGTCACAACGCTATAAAAACTAACTCGAAATACTATAAAACATTAAGGTTTTACGCTGCTCAGTTTATACTTTCGGCGGTGGCGGCAACGGGACACAAACTCATCTCTCTTATTAATGCAAGTGTCATCAGCCATCGCAATAAGCATCTTTTCTGTTGGGCACAAATCACATCTTCGTGTCCCGCACCTGTAAGCTGGCGCTTTAGCTATGATTTTCCATTTGATAGAGTATGATTTTCTTTTATCTTTTAGTGACCATACAAGTTTTGATAGCTCAGTTTCCATTTTGTATTTTTTGTGGTTAAAAGATTTAGTGTGGTTTCTATACCGGGTCTTAAAGTCGCCTTCCGTAAGTCCGATGTATTTTTGAGTAGTGTCGTCTGTTTCAATTGTTGCTTGATAAACCAGTCCTGATTGTAGACAATTTCCGTTTAAAGGGCATTCTGATTTCTTTCTGCAGTTGCAGGTTTGCTGTTGTTGTTCTGTTGAGCTGTGCTGCTGTTGTTGTTGCTGTTTTAAAATTTTGTTGTTATCGCCTTTGATCCTATCTTCCATGTTGTTCATGCAAGAGTAACTGATTTTGATGGTGTTACGGTTAAATAATTTATGGTATTTGTGATCTATACTACAGGTAGGCTAGCCTACTGTTCTTCCGGTAAAAGGACACACGATTAGCATAACGCTAATTTATTCCCTTGACGTTTCGCTCAGCCGAAAACGCCGAGCATCTTCAGAAGTAGAGTTGGAGGAGTGTCAAGCACTCCTCCAGTACTAGCACAAACAGTTATACATATCGCAATGTCTAAAATATCAAAATAAATATCAAAAGAACCGAATAAATTGAGTGAGTTATAGATGATTATAACGTCATAATGAACAACTTGCGATTAGGACTAATTCAATGAAACGTAAAAATTCAATTGCTTTACTGTGATAAAACGAGAGAATGTGGCTAAGTAAGTCATATATGGTAAAAAAACATTAGCAAAAAAAAAAAAAAAACAGCATTTACTGAGCACTTTTGGCTAAAGATCGGTACACTGATGGCAATGTCTCACCATCCGAACGGTTGATAACGTTAGTGTGGGCATTGATAAACCAACTTTCAGCAATTAACCGTCTACGATAACTATTAACATATTTTAAAACAGTGTGTAAAACAGTTTCACTGTTTTAAAATATGTTAATAGTTATCGTAGACGGTTAATTGCTGAAAGTTGGTTTATCAATGCCCACACTAACGTTATCAACCGTTCGGATGGTGAGACATTGCCATCAGTGTACCGATCTTTAGCCAAAAGTGCTCAGTAAATGCTGTTTTTTTTTTTTTTGCTAATGTTTTTTTTACCATATATGACTTACTTAGCCACATTCTCTCGTTTTATCACAGTAAAGCAATTGAATTTTTACGTTTCATTGAATTAGTCCTAATCGCAAGTTGTTCATTATGACGTTATAATCATCTATAACTCACTCAATTTATTCGGTTCTTTTGATATTTATTTTGATATTTTAGACATTGCGATATGTATAACTGTTTGTGCTAGTACTGGAGGAGTGCTTGACACTCCTCCAACTCTACTTCTGAAGATGCTCGGCGTTTTCGGCTGAGCGAAACGTCAAGGGAATAAATTAGCGTTATGCTAATCGTGTGTCCTTTTACCGGAAGAACAGTAGGCTAGCCTACCTGTAGTATTGATTTTCATGCCCGGTAGACCAGATGGTTCTAGAAACCACTCTTATTCAGTTTTTGTATTTGTGATCTTTCGGAAAATGTCGGCCAATTAAATTCAAAAATTTTTTTCCGATGTTTGTTTTAACATTCATTGAATATGGTGGATTGAACCAAATTATTTTGCGTTTTCTTGTTCTTTTGGGTGGCTTTCTCTCTTCGTATTTTAACTTTCCATCATAACCACTCGCTTTCAGAGCTTGGCTGTAGGATTGCTTGGTTTTGTCAAATTCCTCTTTGTTGCATGAGAGCTCGTTTAAACGTTTGTTAATCTTAGACGGTAGTTGCCTAATAATGGTTGGTGGATGATTTGATTTGGAATTGATGTACAGAGGTTTGTTTCCTGGCTTTCTAAATGGAGAAACGTATTCTGGGATAGATTGAATGATACGTCCAAAAAGTCTGTAGCGCTCAGGTTTATTTCAGTTGTTATGCTGAGATCGTGCTTCTTAAAATGCCATGCATTTGTTTTCTAATTTATCCATTTGGGGACCAGATGCATTATCGACTACAGCCAATCCATCATCACGGTAAAGACCAACATTATTCTTTCCAATCAAATTACTTAAATCATTCAACAGAAACAGTCCCACATGTTCGCATACTTCAGTACCATCATAGCTTCCCATTGCTACGTCAAAATTGCTTGATTGTCCTTTCTTTATCCAGGGTTCGTTATTGTCAAAGAGCAGAGACTTTCTAGATTTTAATATAGTTTCTTCCACATGTTCAGGTATAGTCGTGTGTAATTTCGCAAAACTGATCGAGTCCTTTAAAAGCTGAAGCGAAATTGTTGGATAAAAATCCACGATGTCGAACTTAATGAATTTAGATTTCTGTTTGTTTGGAATTGGCTTAAACCACTCAATCACCGCATTAGTGTTTCGCCACTGATTCAATGCAGTTGACTCTGCAACTTGCCTATTGATGTTCTCTAGGTATTTTTTGCTAATAATGCCTATCTCAGTTTTGGCGGGATTGATCAACCTGCATTTAGGGTTAGACGCAAAGTTATCCTTGTGGTCTTTTAGTGTAATAAAAGGGTTTTTGCTTGCAATAACGTCCATTCGATCTGCTACTTGTAACGGTGCAGCTACAGATTTCGCATCCTGGTTTATTTCGTCGGTAGCATTAGCAGGTGCCTTTTTGTATTTTTTAGTTATATTTTCTCTTAATAGCTTGTGGTAATTGTCCACGTCCATTTTGTACAGATTTGTGGTTTTGTCAGCAAACACTATGACCTGATTTGTAGTTTGTAGTGATTTTAGATCCTCGCTCATTTGCAGCATAAATTCATTGCTAGATTTCTCAAACTCAATTGATTTTATAACCTGGTACATATCTTTTTCAAACAGCGAAATAGACTCATTTTTCGGAAGAGTTAAATCAGATTTTAGGCCGAAATTTTCGCTAGCGTGACCCTCGTCTTCTTGATTCAATTCAAAAACTTGACAAAACCAAGCAATCCTACAGCCAAGCTCTGAAAGCGAGTGGTTATGATGGAAAGTTAAAATACGAAGAGAGAAAGCCACCCAAAAGAACAAGAAAACGCAAAATAATTTGGTTCAATCCACCATATTCAATGAATGTTAAAACAAACATCGGAAAAAAATTTTTGAATTTAATTGGCCGATATTTTCCGAAAGATCACAAATACCATAAATTATTTAACCGTAACACCATCAAAATCAGTTACTCTTGCATGAACAACATGGAAGATAGGATCAAAGGCGATAACAACAAAATTTTAAAACAGCAACAACAACAGCAGCACAGCTCAACAGAACAACAACAGCAAACCTGCAACTGCAGAAAGAAATCAGAATGCCCTTTAAACGGAAATTGTCTACAATCAGGACTGGTTTATCAAGCAACAATTGAAACAGACGACACTACTCAAAAATACATCGGACTTACGGAAGGCGACTTTAAGACCCGGTATAGAAACCACACTAAATCTTTTAACCACAAAAAATACAAAATGGAAACTGAGCTATCAAAACTTGTATGGTCACTAAAAGATAAAAGAAAATCATACTCTATCAAATGGAAAATCATAGCTAAAGCGCCAGCTTACAGGTGCGGGACACGAAGATGTGATTTGTGCCCAACAGAAAAGATGCTTATTGCGATGGCTGATGACACTTGCATTAATAAGAGAGATGAGTTTGTGTCCCGTTGCCGCCACCGCCGAAAGTATAAACTGAGCAGCGTAAAACCTTAATGTTTTATAGTATTTCGAGTTAGTTTTTATAGCGTTGTGACGTAATAGTTGCGGTTTTGAGCGTGTTAAGATTATACGGCATATTTCCCAATTTCTTCTATAACTTTACCACAGTATTTTTATTTCGACAACAGTAAAATATAGCATTCCAACATAACCTTTAGTACATCTAATTTTCGTTATTACGTTTTTTTGGTATGTAGTTACGATTTGTGATGCAATAGTTTTTATATACAGGTATAATAATATTTTATTTTGATCCTCTCAGTTGTAAGTTGAAATTCAACCTGATAGCAACAAAAAAATAAGCAGGAATCAGTTTCCTGCTTGATTAAACTGCAGAGTCGGAGTGAGTTGGTACTAGAGATTCGGATTTCAGTAAGGGACCAAGGCAGAACTTAATAGGATGGACTGCAACTTTTCGACGGTAAGTGGTTAAGTTATTTGCATTAAATAGAGAATTATAATACCCATTCAGTTGATGTATGATGCATTTGTCTTGTTACAGAGATTTAATGTGCCTGATGATTGTAATAAACATAAAACCAATGGTCGCACATTTTAGCTCATGTTGAATAGTTTCACCTAAATAATAGCTCTGCTTTGGCATCGAGCACTGTTTGTAGGTGCTGTGAAAATCACTTACTCTAGTAAAAGTATAATATATTGGTTTCAGTCAGATCAAATAATGACAAATTCAAAAAAAAGGAAGCAGAAATTTGACCGAGGCTTTCCACACTTCAAAACAAATCAGCAACAGAATTCAACTAAAACGAGATAAAATAAGTGCGGTGTTTCCTGCACTGCCGTCAAATAAAAATGAGAACTACCAATGCTTCACGCGTTCAATGTGGAAAAAAGGTGTGACGTGAAACATGACGTAAAGTTGCTTCAAACCAATTTAACAGAATTCGGCAATAGGTGGTGATTTGCGAATTGCAACGGAAGTAGTCAAGTACGATAATTAAACGATTGAACTTACAAAAGCAAATTCTGAGCAAAAATGCAAATTAAGTTAAGAACCGCGTTGAGACAAAATAACGTGATGCTGAAACAATTAGGACTCGTGTATTTTAAGACTAGTGTCTTTTAGAACTCGTGTCCTTTAGGACTCGTGTCTTTTAAGGCTTGTGTCCATTAGGACTCATGTATTTTAAGACTCGTGTCCTTTAGAACTCTTGTCCTTTAGGACTCGTGTCTTTTAGGGTTTGTGTCCATTAGGACTCGTATCCTTTAAGACTTGTGTACATTAGGACTCCTGTCCGTTAGAACTGGTATTTTTAGAACTCGTGTTTTTTAGGGATCGTGTCTGTTAGGGCTAGAGTACTTTAGGGCTCGTAATCTTTAGGACTGGTGTCCTTTAGGACTCGTGTACGTTAGGGCTCATGTCATTTTAGGACTCGTGTATTTAGGACTCGTGTCTTTTAGGACTCGTGTCTATTAGGACTCGAGTCTTTTAAGACTCGTGTCTTTTAGGACTCGTGTCTTGAGGACTCAGGTCTTTAGGGCTCATGTTTTTAGGGCTCGTGTATGGGATCCCTGTTCGAGATAAAAGTTTAGAATTGTTTTTATCAAAGCAAAAACATAGATCTGGGACCAATACAATGCAGAATGTCTTATGTAAATGAATTATATGTTCTAGACATTACACGATAGCTTTGTAGGCATTTTGAATTTAGGTTTGAGCTACGATAAATGTATTTATAGCGGAGGTGGAGTCCTCGAGGACACATTCTGAAGTCCTTGGCCTCGAAGCCTCAAGTCCTCGAAAATTGCCCTGTCCTCGGCTCGAGGACAGCACTATTTTTGAACCGTTGAAATTTCGTTGGAAAACGCCAGAAACCTTGCGGAAAATCTGCAAAGACCTTTTTTTTGGTTTCCTCAAATAGAGATCGCCTGAAAAAAAAATTTTGAAGACGTTTTTTGCCTGAAAAAAATTTTTGAAGACCTTTTTTTTTGAGATCGCCTGAAAAAAATTTTTGAGAACCTTTTTTTTTTTTTTGAGAACACTTGCGTCTGTGTCCTTGGTCCTTGGCCTCGAGAGGGTCTGTCCTTGGCCTCAAAATTTTTTTGTGTCCTTGGCCTTAGCCTTGGCCTCGAGCCTTGTGTCCTCGACTTCAACTCTGATTTATAATACTGATGGCGGAAGCTTTAACAGACAAATTGTTGTTAATCACTTAAGATGTTGGTTTAGCACATAATTTGATATGATAGGATTTTCACTAAGCTTTTAAGATTTTTTTATTTGTTCAACCTACATTTGGGTCGTGATCCATGTTTTGAGAAATGCTGGCTTAACCTGACGGGTTATTTTTTTAGAATCAGAAACGATGATGTTGATATTTTTTGACATTGTTTGAAATTTCTACTTTTCTGGAGATTCCATACTCAGATATTTTTGAATAATTGCTAATTTTACGGTAGACAAAACGTACTTTTGAGCGTCACAGCATTAGCTACGCGTCGGTCGTTCACTGGGTTTGCTGGCAAATTCCCATCTATTTAGGGTTAGGGCTAGATTTGGGGAATAGCTTAGATCGGAGAGAAAGAAAGCGCACACGCACTCATACTCGAGTCGCAGAGCTGCCGAAAAAAAAGCGACGGCTCATTCTTAACGACACCCAAATTTCTTAGTGTAAGCAGGGATATACTTAAGAGGGATGGCCGACTAGCATTGTTAATTGTTCTCGTCACGCCTGAGTGACGTTCAAATCTTTGGTCAAAATGCATTGTTTCTTATGGAGCAAGGTAGGATAGGTTGGATAATTTTCAGAGGTGGAGTCGAGGACACAAGGCTCGAGGCCAAGGCCAAGGCCAAGGACACAAAAAAAATCCGAGGCCAAGGCCAAGGACAGCCTTTCCGAGGACAGACACTCTCGAGGCCAAGGACAGGAATGCTCGAGGCCAAGGCCAAGGACCAAGGACACAAAGCGCAAGTGCTCTCCAAAAAAAAAAAAAAAAAGGTCTTCACAAAAATTTTTCAAGCGATCTCCACGAAAAAACGCTTTCCAAAAAATTTTTCAACCGCTCCACAAAATTTTAACTTTCCAAAAAATAGTGCTGTCCTCGAGCCGAGGACAGGCCAATTTTTGAGGACTTGAGGCCTCGAGGCCAAGGCCAAGGACTTGACCTTCGAGGCCAAGGCCAAGGCCAAGGACTTCAAAATCTGTCCTCGAGGCCAAGGACGTCCTCGAGGACTCCACCTCTGATAATTTTTGTTGTATTTTTGCTGGTGGATAGCCTAGGACTCTAACGACCTTGAAAATGGTTTGCTGCTGATAGTATGTATCTGAAAATGCATAAAGCGAAATATTAGAGTGAGAATGACAGCATTGGCGAACAGGCTAACCTATCATCTTGCCATAGCCTAGTATGGGTTATGAATGGGAGCAGCAGAGAACGTTGAAATACTGTCAAAAAAAGGAAAGGGTTGTAATATTTTAACCCTTCCTACCCCGCTCGCTTGCAAAATCGCAAAGAAAATGAAGTGGAGGGGTAATTCAGTGCCATTCGAGCCTAAAACTTGGCTGATACGGTAGACGAATGAGAGAGAATGACAGAGGCAGTTTGCGAGAAGTTATTGCAGTATCTTGATACTTGGAACCTTAAATTTGGCTGTACACTAAATTGCAGTGAACGCTTCTGTTTGAAGGCGAAGCTCGCTGCAATGCGGTGTTTACAGCTACTTTGAAATATCATCAACCATAGGTACCGAATACAACAGAATCAAGACAAAAAAGTTCAGAACAAGCTAGTTTCAAAATAATCATGCGTCTACGGTTTGCGTTCGATTAATTACTCTTGACTGCAAACAGATTTAATAAAATCACGTTTGCATGCAAGTTACTAACAATGCACTCGATTGCAGTGTTTCCTAGACCGCTCCAATTGCAAGGCCGTACCCAAGGGAGAGGGCCTAGCGGGAAAACTTGAGCCCTGTCTGGAAAAGTTTCACGTGATGGTGGTACTGTCTAGTGATACGCCATGTTAGCTATAAATTATGTCTCCGACAATCTTAGAACCAAAGTATATCCTACTTTAAACAAGGACTGGCTTTTTTGATTTCTACCTCATGTTTAATAATTGGCCCCAAATTTTTGCCGAGGATGGTTTTATTTATTTATTTTTTGTCTTCTTAAATAGGTATGAAACATGTTGAGCCCTGTTTGAATTTTTCTGAATCCAGTGTGAACAATTAACGCATCTCGTTACGAACCTACAGTTCTATCGAACAGCTTGCCCAATCCAAGACCAAAACTGCAATCATTTTGTAAGTTTGATTTCAGAGGATTTAAAAAATAATTGAAATGGCCTGTGAAATTCAGTAACAGGGCCACCCAGAGGGGGGGGCAAGGGGGTACAATGACCCCGCGGCCCATGGACTTTAGGGGGCCCTTGGGCTTCAAAAGGGCCCACTCAAATGACACTATGAAATCAGCATGTGAGGCCTGAAGATCTTTTTTTTTGGAGATCACCTATTCTCGGCCGAAATAACAGTTAGAATGTCGGTGAAGATTTTTTTTTTTGAGATCACATCATAAAGCGGCATTTTCTCTGTCTGCTTTGGAGTTCACAAAACCGGAAATCCGTTATATCTGAGTGGCCCCGGGCCCAAGTTCGTCTCTCGGCGCCCCTGTTCAGTAAGTATTGTCCAGCCAATGTAGTGCTGGTTGAACTGCAAATCTATCACATTTAATCTTGCTGTGCTAAGTAGACATTTTATCTGAGGCCGATGTAGCTGCATTATCCGTAGGCCTACAGAACATGCTAACAGTAACAAAATGCAGTAATGGCATTTAGAAATCGTCATATGTTACCATTTAAGAATTTAAAATTCTTTCTGTAGCTGGGTTACAGTAATCAGCAAAATTAAGGAACTAGTTAAACAATTACAGTATAGGTGCGTATAGGTATAAAGCCGATAGATTCACTTCTTGAATGCTTTCTCTTCATAAACTTAGCCTGTCAGCTGTCATGATCAGAGGTGGAGTCGAGGACACAAGGCTCGAGGCCAAGCCCAAGGCCAAGGACACACAAAAAAATCCGAGGCCAAGGCCAAGGACAGCCTTTCCGAGGACAGACCCTCTCGAGGCCAAGGACAGGAATGCTCGAGGCCAAGGCCAAGGACCAAGGACACAGGCGCAAGCGTTCTCCAAAAAAAAAAAGTCTTCAAAAATTTTTTTACAGGCGATCTCCAATTCATTGGCGTACCCAGAATTTTTGATTGGGGTAGGCCTAAACCACAAATCACATGAAATGACGTCCTAAAAATTTTTCCAAAGAGAAAGTACTTGTAGGACAAAGCTTTCGTAGGATGGAAGATCTGAAATCGTTGTTGCCTGTTTACACGTAACCAGGATTTTGCAAAAAAAGAGGGCTTAAACTAACAGTTGAAAAATGCAAATATCTAACTTTGGGAACGTGTTGAGAAAGCTTGTGTAACTCAAATGTATTACAGACGGCGGCTTGGGGGCAGGACCCCCAGCCTCCGGAGGCTTTGGGGGTCTGGGGGCGAAGCCCCCAGCTGTTGGGCGATTTTTTGTAATTTTTTCGCCGAAAAAGCTGTTTTAATGCCATCGGATCACATTTCGCAAGTGTTCAGAGTCATTTGAAAGCACTAGATTTTGGACATTTGAAAGCCAATCGAAAAAATCAAATTGTTTAATCCTCCTTTTACTTGCAATTTAAGTCCAAAGCACGTTTAACATCTTGCATTTTGGAGTTAAATTTTAATTGTAAGTGATTTGGTCCAGGTAGGGGAAGTAAGGTGCATTGTCTCTGGCTACATTTTAGCAGTAAATAATAATCCACTCGAAGATTTTCCTTAGAGATTTTTGTTTTGTCATGAAAATAACCAGTTATATGAGTACATGTTCGCCAGGAGGCCCAGGCCCCCTCAATTGAAGTACAATGATTCGTTCAATCAGCATTTTCCATGGCTAATTTTTTTTTAAAGTATTTTGTGGGTAAAACCGGCGAGGTTGGGGGTGAAATACTGCTATAGGGGTTGTGACCAAAATTGGCACCAATCGAAATTGGCAGTGCCAACTGCCAACTCAAATTGGCAGTAACCAAACTGCCAACTTGAAAGTGGCAGTTGTTATTTTCCATAATTTTCTCTGTGCAATTATTCAAGCGTGAAATAATTTTTAATTTTTTTTCAAGAGGTTTTAGTCAAAAAGAATTTCCGTTTCTAAAGACAAATTAGAAATCTAGTTTTACGTTTAATAAAATGCTATTTAAGAAACATTAACAGCATTTAGTTAAATATTATTTTTCTCAGCTTTTACTACCTGTGACCATGCGGAGAAAACAGATTTTCTGTGAAAAAAAGAATGAAAATACCTATGACCAAGTGGAAAAAGTTTGATGGTACGAAAGTTTACTCTCGCTTGGGGAGCCAAAAGCAGTGATTTTGGGGAAGGGGACAAGCAGTGATTTGGGGCGCACGGCCCAGAAATACCAACCGTCGTGCGGAGCTTTAATGGGGGCTGCTTCAAGGTTCTGAGGGTGAAGTCCCCAGCAGTCTTGGAAGATTTTGCATTTTTTCATCAACAAGCTAAATTTTAAGCCTATTTTGGTAAAAAAAATGCTTTTAAAACGTGGCATAGCAATGCAATAGCATGATTAAACAGGCTGGCTAAATGGGTTATGAGGGCGGTGGTTAATGACAAAATTTCAGCCTTTTTATTGCTAACAGGTAAAGTATAAAATTTAACAAATTTTAACCTAATGCGTTGGCATTAAAAAACAAATTGGAGGGGCTAATTTGATACGATATGTAAGAAGCGATTGGTAATAAAGCTAAACTAAAAACTCTATATCCCCCTCCATTCCACACCACGTTTTTGAAGTTTACGTTAAGCATTTTGCATCAAGCGATCAAATTTGATTGCGTATTTTTAGCTGTTTCAAGCTAATTGCAAAGCTGCCGAAAAAGTGCAAAAATCGTGGTTTATCCCTTAATGTGTATTTTGGTTGCTTAGCCAATGGAGGAGATGCTATCGCTTCAGCCCCTAGCTGCGCTGCTGTTACCCGAGGCCCCACGCTGCGCCACTATTGCCATGGGCCCCACCCTTGGATCGTAATTGCAACGAAAACGTAGAGTATAAGCCTACATCTTTTTGGTCTTCACTTTTTTCGGCAGAATAATGCAGCGAAAATCTGGTACAAGACCTTTTCGCTTCAGAGATGCATATTTATTCTTCTGTCATCACATTGCTTTAGACGGTTACAACTGGACGATCCGCGCACATTTCTTTGCAATGACTACTTCGCGCTTGGAAGAATCCGCACATGTTTAGTAGGGTGGAGTGAAAAAAATTTTTTTTGGAAATTCAAAAAAGTGTAGTTTGGAAATCCTGGCAAATGGTCTAAAAATAGGAAAAAAATCGACTTGAGCCAGTTGCCACCTACCATGGGCTGGCTACCCCCCCAAAAATTGGTCGCGGAGGTAAAATGGCCATAAAATCATGTTACTTGATAACCGCTAGTCGTAGAGACCTGATTTATAGCTCAAAAGTTGCAGAATCATCATGTTTCTATGAGTGCTAAGAGGACTTTTTTGTCTGTTTCAATCATAAAAAAAGTTACAGTCAAGAAACCGGTTTTTCATGCTAAAATTGCATCATAGAGAATTGTGATTCACTACTAGTTAACATGAACTCTTGCAATTCGTAACTTGCTAAGAAATTTGATTTTAGGGGTATGTCGTACAACATATTACTGTAGTAATGCGAAGTGCACAACAAAAGTGAATGCGAGGCTGGCAAACATAGATGTGTTATCAACAGTCAACACAACATAAAAACATTTTACGAAAATTGCATTTTAGTGTCAAACTTTTTTAACAATTTGCGAGATCTAATTTTTTGGCGAATAAGTCCGTCTCTTCTTTCAAATCCAGTGACTTGTGCTGATGCTTCCGTTACCAATTTGACATGTCTTTCGACAGTTTGATTGTGGCATGGATGGTGTAAAATTAAGGGTTTCATTCGACAGTCTTCAATTTCAGAATCGGACAAATGTCTAATAGCTGGAGGTTGTTGCTGACAAATTTCCAAATCAGCCAACTCATAGTATGTGTCTGCTTCCAAGTTTAAAGTAGGAAGGTGAAATAAACGAACTGAGATGTCGTTCTTGCGAAGTGAAAGAACGTGATTCACGCCCTTGTCTCGAACAGCTTGATCGTCATCTCCTAACATTGCGATCAAAATGCTTTCTGGATGGCCAAAATATCCATTTCTGTGAACAACATTTTGAGCTACTTGTCGAAGATCTTGATTTGTCAGACTGTTAATTCTTTTGATCAAGTTGAAAAAACTTTAGAACCATGTGTTAGTTGGTTGTATAACTTGATTTCAAACCAAGTGGGAAAATAAACAGTTAAACAAAAGTTAACTACAATTTCCAAGTTCTGAGGTGGTTCATCAAGTGACACGTAATACCGCAAAATTCTACAACCCAAAGTCAACCATCTTGAATGCACCACTGGGCCAACTTCCAAATATTGTAGATCATCATCACAATTACCAGTTATAATTGCCAAACAGATTTTGTAAGCGTAGTATTGATCTGTACTCAGGTCATCAATGACATGAGGTGGAAGTTTTGGAAAAGAAGAAATAGGGACAAACTCTTGCTTAAACTGAGTAACTGGCCAACTTGATACAGGACCCTGTATTTTTTTACCTATTGGTCCGGCAAATGTATCTGGACCACTTGTTGCCCCATCCAAAGCAGCAAACACGTGTCGCAAGGGAAGTTCATTTGTGTGTAGTAAACACACAACCCACTGAAGAGGTCTGTGTAATAATTCTTCTAAACTTCGAATGCATCCATTGTGTTTGCCGGTCATAGAAGCAGTACCGTCAGTGCCAACTATTGCAAGCTTGCCTTCCAATTCCGTACCACTGAAAAAATCAAACAACTTTTGGGCAATTGTTCTACCTTTGCCATCTTCAGGAGAAAAGTGAGTAAGGTAATAACTTCCTGGCTCACCAACTACTGTATAATGTTCTTCCAGTTGAACAGACCGATAATGCTTCTCATTTGGACCTTGTGCAACAATTTGGGTTGCATCTTTGCGGCCATCCAAATACACTGCGTTCACCAATCCAAAGTTTTGTTGCTCTTCGCTCCGGATTTCGTTTCGGCATCTTTCACGCTCTCTTTGTAGTTTACTACGATCAATGATGCGTGTTTTATCATCTTCAGTAACTAAACCAACATCCACTAGGACACTGTTAGCAACTGCAGCAGCTGCTCTATCCGATAGCTGGTAGCGTTCACAAATTCTGGCAAGGTTTGGCCATTTTTTGCGATTTTGAATGGATGGATTTGGCATTTCCGCTCAGAACTGAGAAACTGCAGATGATTGTGATGTGTCTGTGCTTGTTGATGCCAAAGATTCGGACTCCGAGACATAATCAGTAGTTGACAGAGTAATAATTTCATTTTGGCATTGTGAACTTGGGGCATTGACATGTGATTCTGAACGTCGTATAAATTTTTGGTCAGATGAGGTCAAAGGCAAAGCTACATCTAAACATTTTCCAATACGCCGACTCTTTTGATCTTCATGTCATTCGCAACTTGTGGTCTTTTTCCAAACGTCTTCCTTGTTCATTGTCATTGCAAAACACGTCGAACAACTTATATATATCTGACAAGAACTCCGCTTCTTTTTCCAAAAAAGATGCTCCACGTTTTTTCTTGGGATACCGATCAAGTTTGCTGAAAGCTACCACCAGTGCCTGTACTTTTTTAGATATAGTTAAGTAATGTAATGGATAAACATTACACCACACCCATCTGTCATATATTTCTTTAGCAACATCATTTGCAACGTCCACAGTTTTAAAATTTTCGAATTGGATGATCCTCTCTAACACTTGACATTTGGTGGGTAGTATACCGGATGGAAAGCTTTTACTTCCAGTGAAAGTGTATCCACTATGTAAAACTTTAACGTTGCTTGCACTTCGCCTGGTTGTCATAGCTATAAACTACGATGGTTATCAAGTTATTTCATTAATAGTACTAAGCACCTAATTACTTATCTACAAAGAAAAAATCTTTAAAAATTTGTAAGGATTAAGTAGACGTAAGCCTACGTCTACCTAATCCTTAAAAAAAGCTATGTTACACCTGCCAAAACTAGTTTTTTGACTGTAACTTTTTTTATGATTGAAATAGACAAAAAAGTCCTCTTAGCACTCATAGAAACATGATGATTCTGCAACTTTTGAGCTATAAATCAGGTCTCTACGACTAGCGATTATCAAGTAACATGATTTTATGGCCATTTTACCCCCGCGACCAATTTTTGGGGGGTAGCCAGCCCATGGTAGGTGGCAACTGGCTCAAGTCGATTTTTTTCCTATTTTTAGACCATTTGCCAGGATTTCCAAACTACACTTTTTTGAATTTCCAAAAAAAAATTTTTTTCACTCCACCCTAATGTTTAGGAGTGATCCAACGTTCCAGTGGATTTCTTTAAAATCTTGTCCACCGTCTTTGCTACTCGTTCGTAGCCACCAAGGAGAGTTGATATCGTAAAGCGTCTTATCCAAGGACACAACAAAATCCAGCGTTCTACACCCTTATATCACCACAACGTAGCTGATTCAACACTGTCTATATAATCATTAACTACTGACTTAGTTTTTTAAACCATCCTGTATTTTAATTAATAGAATAAAGCAACGTATGAAAGGCAAAAACCACGAGAAACAGCGCAAAAACATAACTAAAAGAACGAACAGCAGCAGCAACAACGAAACACATTCTGAAGTTTCTTCATCGGCATGAACCAGGCACTCTGCGTCTGTCTAACCACACGAACGCAGAGTACTTTATTGGGTTCCGTTTGCAAGTATTTCGTGAGCTGGGCCACCACAACGGGTAGACAGCTCGGTCGGTCGACCCCAATGGGAAATACGCGTGAAGTGTCTTTCCCAAGGACACGACACATTGCCAGTTTGGGAATCGACCAGGGGTTAGCAACCTTTCGATCACCAACACGACGCTTTGCCAATGAGGTATTGCCGCCAACATCCGTAGTGGTCACAAAAAGCTCACTTTTAAAAACAGTGATTAGAAAAGCGAAACAAACACTGGCAGCAAAAGCGAAACCAATAGTACTTTCAAAAGCGTAACACCGTTTGTGATAATTGCAAAATAAAATTCACATTAAAAATAAAGATGAAACTTGCAATAACAACCAAATTTTTCAACCCCCAATTTAATAATTTTTGGTAAATTTGAGGTATAACACCACGAGAAGTGACGCAAACAGGGGTGAAGCCCTCTTAGCAAATTTCTAAAAATATTAGGAACTTCACCAGAAACTAAAATCTGTCGAGTGTCTACCATGCAAAAAAATAAACTAGGTATTTCGTTATTAGCAATTTAATTCTTTTAAATGGCTCTAACACGAGCGAAATGTAATCTTTTTATGCACAGCTTGGAAAAGATACGTCACGTGTCCATAGTTTTACTGTCCAAAGTAGGACGAATACGAAATAATATGGTCTAATTTATGGTGCAGTTCCACTGGCGATAACTCGGTTTTACCGAGCTGTAACGATTAGATGCGGCCGATTATGCGCCTGGACTTTTACGCGCCAGATTCAAATTTTTAATTTTCGCCAAAAACTATTGGAACAATTTTGTTTTTAAATTTTTGCATCATATTTCTACAATATACATTTTTTGTCTTTCAAATTTGTCTTCATTTTTGCTTTAAAAATTCATCTTTCTATCGCGTATTACAGCAGTAAAGAATCAGAAAATCGAAATAGGTTTGAATTCTTATAATTCTCAGCGGTGAAAAAAAATCGCCACACTTAACAAGAAAAAGTATAAAATAAAACACATTAAGGAGGCTAGACTAGTAAAAGGAATTAACCACGAACTGCTGTAACGTAACTATAGTGTATGCCAGTATGCAACTATGCGTCGGACATTGTTTGAACGGTATGCTTTGCAACCAACATCTTCACTTTTAGTAATTTTACTGCAAGCAGCAAAGCATAGGTAGCACAGGCGTAGCCAGGATTTTTGATTGGGAGGGGCCAAACTTTAAATCACATGCAATAACGTAATCAGAAATTTTCGAAAAAAAAAAACTTTTTGGAAGACAAAGATACTGTAGAATGGAAGACCAGCAGCATTGACTTCGTTGGGCATTTTAACAGGACTTTACTAAAAAAAGAGGGCTTAAACCAAAAGTGAAAATGCCTAAATTGCTAGTATAGTAAATAAACTAGTGTAATTCAAACGTAATATAGATGTACAGTAGGTCTGGGGATGGAACCCTCAACTGCCGGAGGCTATGGGGTCTGGGAGCTTTTTTGTTGAAAAGAAAAGCTATTTAAATGCAATTGGATTACATTTCGCATGTGTTAGAGCCATTTGAAAGAACTAGATTTTTACCATGTAACAGCCAATTACAAAAATTAAATTGTTCAATTCTCCTTTTGCTTACAATTTAAGTCCAACGCGCGTTTTAAAAGCTACTCGAAGATTTTCAATAAATACTCGAGAATTACAATAAATAATAATCCATTTGAAGATTTTCCTTTGACATTTTCGTTTTGTCATAAAAACAATCAGTTGTAGTAATTTTTCTTTTTTTTTTTAATTACCAATTACAACAAAACTTTCCGCGTGGGTCAAAATCCTACAGCCGAATTCTCTGCAATTTAAGTATTTTTTGTTGCTCGGCAATAAAAAATTACTACTACTGTAGGAGTACATGTACAACCATGGGGCCCAGGCCCCTCAAATCAAATTCAATAATTTGCAAATGAGCATTCCCACTCGCTAATTTCTTCAAAAGTTTACATCGCGTAAAAACTGGAGAGGTGAAGGAGCACTGTCATTGAAAAATGGTACAATAGATGGTTACGGCCTACTAACCATTGCCCGGGCCGGATTCGCGCGGGGCCTCTGGCTTTGGAGATTTTTGCATTATCTTCCAGCCAAATATACTGTAGGTGAAGACCAAAAAAAAATCTTACATATGAGGCATATGGCAAATCCGACCCTCGTTATGCATTAAGTTCATAAAACGGTTAGATAAGGGCCTAAGGTAGCAAATTTCAGGACAAAAACCCTTAATATCAGCCGGGTTATATATTTATATTGGTTGGCAAAAACTGAATAGAGGGGCTCCGTGGTCGTCAATATTTTTGTTATTTACTGTTTACATGCGAAAAATACAAGGAACTGAAACTGAAGAAACAATATGCTTTTTTGTCACATTTTTATCATTAGTAGCATTTCAATTTGGGGGGGGGGGCGGACCCCCCTCTGGCTACGCTTATGATAGGTAGTGCAATTGCAAGATGATCCCAAAATATAGAGACGAATTTCTCTGAAACACTCCGCAATTTTTTTCATTAACTAAAATAAGTGGAGGTGTATAACCTTTTGCCCAGAATAAAAAATGTTCAAAGCATAGGCATTTTCTCCGGTTTTACATATTTAGAGGATAGAATCTTCTATTGAAACGGTAGACTAAAGTTAGATTCTCTCGGTCGGGTCAAATCTAAACACTAAAAAAATTGGCATCCACAGCTTCTTAGTAGCGTTAAAAGGGAATTTGCTTGTAAACCTCCACCGTTTGTGGCTATATAAATTGCTGCTTGACTCAAAGAGCAAAAGGTCCTTTTGCAGTCTCCTGGCCAAGACAGCTGTGTTAATAAAGATGTAATTGCAATATTATTTACGCTAAAGTTGTTGTGGAAGCATTATGAGTGTGAGGGAACACAAAAAAGGATCGGGCTTGCAGTTATACGCGTAAAGTATGCAACTGAGGAGGTAAATAACCTAACTATATTTCAAATATTCATTTGATTGCGTTTGTTTTATTTCTTCGATATACGGCTATTTTAATGTTAGGCAATAAGCAGGCGTAACATAATGTGAACTGTTGCTCTATACGTAACATGTGAATGGAAAACAAAAAGATGAGATCGTATTATGTGTTGAGTTCTTCAAAGTAAATTTCAACTTTGCTTTAAACCTCAATAAAAGGATGATTTCGCAAAAAATAAACAAACTAAAAACTTATCAATAAATTTTGGAATTGAATCGGAGTTCACTTCTTCAGTTGCATCTATAATTGCAAGCCCATTCTACGTTCATGCATTTGGAATCAGCTAAGTCGGTAAACATGCCGTAGCCTAATTACGTCAAATTGCACAATATTTCTCCGCAACTTTTCTAGCTTTGACACCACTAAACACCTTTCATTCTAAACAAATGTTCACCAAATAACTTTATAGAAACTATGTAGGCAGAATAGTCACAGCAAGCAAAAAAGCTAATTTTTGATATACACTTGATCGGAACCCATCAATTAAGGCAGGGGCGTCCAACAAGTGGCCCGCCAAAGGTTTTGAAGTGGCCCGCGGGAAAGGTTTCTGCATCGGTTGGTTGACTGATACTTCCGCGCTGACGTTGTGAGTTGCAGAAACGAGTCCTTGAATTTCTTTTGTACTTGCTTTTAGGAGAATCCCACAAATTCCATCGGAATGACCTTTTTTTGTGTGTGTGTTCACTTGCTTTTTGGCAGAAAAAAATGATCAAAACCTGAGTGAAGACCTTTTTTTTTTTTTGGTCTTCACCTACTTTTTGGCAGAAAAAAACGATCAAATTTGAGTGAAGACCTTTCTTTCGGAGATCACCACGAAATCCATCGGAAGACTTTAGTTTGCGAAGAAGAAGATAAAGTAAGACTAAATTTTGGCCCACGAAACTTTTGGAACAGCAAAGTTGGCCCGCGACTGAAAAAAGTTGGACGCCCCTGAATTAAGGCTACATCGCTGAATGAAATATAAACATTCATAACACTTTAAACCTTGCGAATTAAAATTAAACGAGGTCTGAAGGCAAAATCAATGGGTATATCTAAAGTTAGGCAAATCGCATAAGACTAGATGATTGGCGTCGATTCCATCCTTTTTGACCAAGCCGTTCCAGAGATAATCTACTTCAACCACGACGTCGGGCCGGTAGAGGCCACTCTGATTTTAATTTTATTGGCAACCCTGGCCTTGATAGCACTGGCGACGCCATCCCAGTTCTAACCTAAGGCAACGCCGCATTCAGCTACTGCATTGAGCCGCTTCGCTGCTCTCTAATCAGCTTGATCTTGTCAGTAGAACAGATTCGAGCTGGAGAAGAGAAATACAGTAGCCTAGGTAACAAACGTTTAAGAACAAGTAAAAGTAAGGCTAGTAGGCCATTGTTGGCAACTTAGTTGGAAAAATTCATTCTAGGAACCAAGGGTCTCAAAATACTGTAACCAAATACAACAAACTCGGGTACTGGTAGTCTTATTCTCAGTCTGGCTTCATAGCCTAGTAATAAAAGCCTTATTTCTCCGCTAGGCTATGACTTAGACTGAAATGTATCTAATACCTTGATTTTTACTAAGATCGCTAGGCTACCAAACAGGGACAATACCAAAAGGCGAAAAAGTAGGAAAAGGCGGTTAGGGTTGGCAACCGCCTTTTCCTACTTTTCTGCCTTTTAGTCATGTCCGCCAAACAGCCTTTTCTTTGTACCAGCTCGGATCTGTTGTGCCCATAAGATCAAACTGAATAGTGTGCAGCGAAGCAACTCAATGCAGTAGCCTAATTGCGGCATTGCGTTATCTTAGAACTGGGATGGCGTCGCTAATGCTATCAACGTCAGAGTTGCCAATATAAATTGTAACATTAAATGCCTCTACATCGTATTTGAAGTAGAATAACTCTGGAACGGCTGGGTCACGAAAAAAGAAGCATTCCCATTGATTTTGCCGTCAGTCCTCGTTTAAGCAACATCTATACTAACCATCTCTTTGTTGATGCAAAGGACACATCCATATCACCTTTTTGACCTTCACAACACTGACACCAACCGAGCCAAGTCAATTGACCGCGAACAAACTGTCCGCGAACCAACCGTTTCGTCGCAGTGATTTCGCCACAAAGTTGAGGGTTTGGGCAAGATGGCTCTGGGGATAGTAAAATGTTTTTTGGATCGCCCGTCTCAGCCAATCGGCGTTGTTCGTGGTCAGTTGTCGTAGACCCGACACCACCGCATGATACCAACACGCGCATGCATCGCATTCAACCTAATAAACAATAACAATAAAAAAACATTAACGGTGGTAAGTGAAAAGTCGACTTTCAAACGGTAATGCAAACCAAGTCCAAAAAACAGATTTCTCACGAAGCAGTTATTAAACAGTGAACACACAATTACACGTCATTTACAGGGACCAGTACTAAAATCATTAGGAATCTGATGCTAGAACACGTTCTTTTTCGTAGATTTTTGATGTGACATTTGGACTAATGTACGATCCAAGGAATTGTTGATTTAAAAGCACTGTTGATTTACGTGCATGATCTTTTTTTCCATCAAATTCGATGGTGAATTAAATTCCTTACGTACGTATCATTTACTGCTGTTACTGCGCGATGGAATCGTGGAGAACATTTGCCAATATTCCCGTTCGGGAACTGAATCACAGGGTCAGGGGTACTACAAGAAGAGTTAACCTGTAGTGTATAGACAAAATAGGTTGCGGCCGTACAGTTTGGAAGGTTCATATGGTTCGGAACGATATAATCCAGTTTCCTCCAAAGACATAGAAAACCATCTCATTTTGCATAGACATGCACGTATTGCATTTCTAGATGTTATAAAAAAAAAGACCAATTTCGCCAAAGTGAAGAAATCCCACCGGCGAGCAAGTAAACTACGGCCAGAATCAAAAAGTGCCAGTTCATTGCCAGAAACGTCGGCATGGTCACGGGCCCAGTACATCGCAAACTACACCATCGACTTATCACAGAGAAGTCCAGGGACAAACTTTTTGCAATACTTCAATACTTCCTCAGGAAGTCAGGGAAACATACCCATTCTTTCCTTCCCGATCTTCCGTCGAGACACATCCAGCAGTCGTTCTCCATGTTTTCTGGGTGCAAAACATTTTCTAAGTTTAACTCTAAATTCAAATGTAACGTTTCCAACAGCTCAATGCCGCAACACAAGTTTAGATGTTTAACTGATGGGATATAGAGTATTAACAACAAATGCCAAAACAAACTCATTTAGTGTTTAAGCAAACTTTCGAAACAACGAAATGACGGCAAAACATTCCTTTGCCCAAAAATTACTTTTCGATATTACCGGATTAAGTCAAGTTCACCGCTGGTTTGTTCTACATTTTTCGCAGCATATAGCTTTGGCAAAGAGTTAAAATATCTGGTACTATCCGTAGATTAGTTTCGATTTTGCAATTCGCATTTTTAGCTTAGTCAATGCTTATTTGCTTACTATCGAAAGCAGTTAAATGTATTTGCATTACCACAATTAATTTTCAAAATTCCCTACGCAACAAACAGATTTGAATCGCAAACTACACCATAAGTTTATTTTTCGTAACGTACTTAATAGCTGGTTTGATGTTCTATGTAGTTGTTCATATATTCTACAGCCCCTCTTTCAAAACTTTTTTAAAATATGGTTTTGCAATTCTTTACCACATCAACAACAGAAAACAGCCCGAATCGTAAAAATCAAACAATTTTCGCCTTTTACTTTCTTTTTTAGTCTTCGTAAGCTTGGTTCATTACTTTTAAATGATACATTGTTCTCCGCGCGATTAGCGCTTAAGGCCTATAGTTTTCAGTACGAAAAGCGCTAATGCAGGCTCGAAATGCGATTTGGCGCATTTGTAGTGGATCCGAAATTACTCTGTTTAAACGCCCTATTACATTATACCAATAATTTAATTTCGTTTTCTCACTTTTACAATGCGTTCTATTCTACTTACCTGATGTAGCCAATATTCGGCATGCATATCGTAATCTGAGCTATTGCAAGTATGGTTGAGTGTTTCCAAAGCAGACTTGCATTGGAAATTTTGACAACTCGCTCAGCAAATTTCTCGCGATCTATAAAACATAAACCTTTTTAGATATGAAAACATCCATTATCCTCTCAATACAGGCATGAGAGCATTGATCTACTGCTACACGGACTTGATTGGTCTGCAACCATAAACGGCTAAAGGCCTGCCATTTTCAGTCAGGAGTCTTAACCATAGTTGGACGATTTTCATCGCCGTTTCATGTACAGTTTGCATAGCAACATAATATTTTAAAATAGGTCTAAACAACATCGGAAAATATCTGGATGAGTGAAAGACTAAAACAGTTTTGTTTTTCTAAGACAATCCAACTTTAAAAAACATTTAAATCTGTTGTTACCAGGCCAATCAAAGTAATTAATTTTTGGGGGGCGCTCTGCATCATGACCAGTGATCATGCTACATCTTAGTTACCTCCAACATATATATTCCGCAATTTCAGCCGTCTTGCTGCTGTGGGTGCGATATTATCACCGGCTGCCAATTTACTTCCTTCAGCTCCTCATCAATAGACCTTAATTGCAGAAAATTACTGAAAATTGACAAATTGAATAACATCAGCCAGAAAAAATAAGTTTTCCCGTAAAACGAGCAGAAATAAGATACAGTGTGCTTTATCAGTCCAATGCTTTAAAAATGGTACTCTACAACAATCAACCGAAATTTTTCTATTTTCTTTCTCCTATGATTTAAACAATAAACCAGAAGTTTCATAATAATAACTTTATGCTATTCTTAGGCCTTGAGAGTTTAAGCCATGCTACTACTTTTGAAGCAACATTCCACCTTGAAAATTAATAAATCCTTCCAAAAACTTGGGCTTCAACATATATATTAGAGTTTACCTGAAAGCGACAGACGCACTAGCAGAATTCTCAAATTTAGATCTAAACGGATCTACCACTGCAATGTGTTTCGATGGTAGATGTATGTACTAAATAAAACAAACAAGAACATTACCACAAATTTACTTGAAATACTATAAAATACGTACACTATCACACGTACTAAAACCGAGTGTTTAAATAACAACAGCACAAGTCCCAAAAATCATTGGTCACACAATCTAGCTCATGTTTAATAGTTTCAACTAGCTTTGCTTTGGCATTGAGCACTATTTGTAGGTGCTGTGAAAATCACACACATGTAATCTAAATTTTTACGATTAAAAACAGTAAAGCCTGATTCAAAATAGAAAAATTTTTAAACGTTTCAGACTTGGCTATGTCCATCATCAGTAAAAATAAAATCTTATTCAAATAGAAATAAAATCTTTTTCAAATTTTTTTGATGATGAACATATAGCCAAGTCCGAAACCTTAAAAAATTTTGGTAGTTTAAATTTACTTTGGATAAATTTAAAATTAGGGCTTTACTGTTTTTAATAAAATTTAATAAAATTGCCATGCAATCAGCACTGTAAATTTGTATGCTTTCTATAGCAATGCATCCATACTGTTAGAACCGAATTTTAGAAAGGCCAATAGATTTACTGGGAGGTGAAAAAAAAGGTTACAGTATAAATAGATTGAAAAGTACTGCTGTAGCTTTTGACTACCAAGTTTTTTTGTAAATTGTGTGAAAAATTCTCTCAACATATTATTAAACAAAGTTGCTAACATTCGTTTATAGGTTCTCATAGTGCTCCGAACAGAGCCCCAGGGCTCCACTAGAGAAACCCAGGGGTTCTGCAAGGTATTCGTTTACTTTTTTGTTTTTATTTAGAAATTTATTGTGGGGCTCAATAAATAATGGTCAACCTCTTCAAGGGCTCCATAACACCAAAAGTTGAGAACTCCTGCAATAGGCAATAATACTACAATAAAAACTTCTGTTTTAATTTACATTCTTACCATGAAATTGATTCAATGTATAAATATCGGCGATCGATTGTGCACTGACAAAATTTTCAATGGTAATGACTTCTGCCAGTTGATTTTGAAGAACAATTGTCATTGCAGGGAACAGCATCTTTTGCAAATAGAATAATGTTACAAATTTCAAACACAGCAATATCTGCTGTCAAATTTTGAAATCAAATTAATTTTTGTTGGATGTAGGGGCTACTTATTTAGTACTTCTGTTATGGAGGATAACATGGATGTACAACAGTTCTAATAAAATAAATCATTTTAAACAAAGCATGGTCAAGAAAAGATGGGTTTGGTGGTATCTAACAATAATGTGAATGTGGCTTTATCCAAACTGTAAGACACCATTACAAAACACATTATTTCCAAATGCCTAATGCTGACCTTAAGTCTTCTCGCAACATCTCTGACAGCAATAACCTGATACAATAGCCTCAACCTAATGAACATGAATTTTTAATATGTTGCCTAAAAGGTAGGCAAAAGAAGATCTCACAAGCTCACGAATAGTGATAAGGATTTTTCTTTTGCAATGAAGTGCAATTAGTTATTCTTAGACAGCTCGTTGAGTGTTGCAAAATCACACGCTACTCTTTTACACTGTTAGAATCACCTCATAAAACTCCAACACCAAACTTCTTTAATGAATACAAAACAGCATTTCAGTATTTATTCCAGTACTCATAGGCGTCAATTCTTTGTGGATTAAGCAAATTTCGAGGGGGCGAAATGTTTTTGAGAAGTTTGGTTAAACTTCATAATTCTATTTCAGTCCGGAATTTTGCCCCCAAATTCAGGTAAAGACCAAAAAAAGTCTTTGCTGCATTTTGGATCTATCTCAGTCCGTAATTTCGGATTTCTTGTTGCCAAGTGGGTATTACTTGCCAGAAAACCAAGGGGGTCAGACATATTTCGCCCCCTTCAGTGTTAGACCTGAGAGGGCACCGCCCTTTGGCCCCCCATAATTGACGCCTATGCCAGTACTTGATTAAGTGTAAATTCTTTCACAATATTTGATATAGCATTTAAACGAAATGCTTTTTCTATGTCGCATCACAAAAAAATTATCAACAAATTTTAAAACGTTTTGAAATTTTTTTAAAGCAAAAATTGAACGCATTGAAATCTAAAATGTGCATTGCCACACATTGCAGTTGGGCTACACAAACATACTACAAAATAGTTACAACATGATGGCATTCTTTCACGCAACTTACCGTCACTAAACATTGAAGTAGGCCCATTGGTATAGGTATAGTTGTACTTGAAGGTGTCAATGGTATATTTTCTGGAGAGCAGTCTCTATTTGTTGGTCACAGGTCAATGTTACCAGTGCCACTAAGCTGTTTTTTGTTTCAGAAAACACCGATTTGTTCAATGTTGGATCAAGGGAAAATATTTCACAACAATATATGATATGATAAAAATTTAGTAGCTTTAGAGAAGTCTACGAATTTGTGGAAGTAATGAAACTTGAGCAATTTTGTGATTTTGCAAAACAAAGTAACCATTTTAATGTGATTTTGATAACATTTCTCACTTTTTTAAAACCATTTGAAAGTTAAATTATAATAATACTTAAAATCAAAACTTATTTGCAAAAATCAAACTTTTGTATTGTGTTCCCTCTAAGTTTTCCTCTACTGCGTAGGTGCCGGAAAAAGTGCGAAAGTGTCCAAAAGTTTTTGCGAAAATGCCTTAGTTTTGGCTTCGTGATGCTACAAAATACCGATCTCCAAAAAGAAAAAAAAGGTCATCGTGCCGTGCTGCAAACCGATTTTTTCTGAGATTTGGCAAGTGATCTCAAAAAAAAAACGTCATCGTGCTGCAGATCCGATACTTTCTGCAATTTTTGGGGCTCTGACAAAAAACAAACGCCGAAATTAAACGTCGTTTCACGCTTGTGAAGATAAAAAACACTGGAATTAAACGCTGTTTTGCACTTGTGAAAAATGTGTGCAAAAATACTGAAAAATATTTTGCACTTTTTTGCGCTTAGAGGAAACACTGCTCTTGCATACTTTTTGTACAACCGACTCGCTTCAATGAGGTAGTTATCAGATTGATCTAGCAGCATTTTCATTTTACATGCAAATAGTGATTTTTTTCGGTCCAAAAAGACCATACGAACTACTGTAACTTCAAGGGTATACAATTTTGCATAAAATTGTGATATTTGATCATAGTAGGTAACTTATTCTACAATTTTTCTAGCCTCATTTCGCAAAATAGCCTACATAGTTTTTTTAAGTACTGCTGCAGTAAGTTTTTTAACTTGAGCTCCAAGGCCTAATTAAACCATAGCACAGATGCAAGTGGAAAATAGCAAGTGGCTGTTAATACCTGTTAAATTCAAATTTTAATACTGTAAAGCTTAAAGATACTCTTAAGACACAAAGCAACCAAAATGTGACGTCATCAACAACTTGCAAAGGGTCAAACTTTTGTAAGCAGTTGCTCAATTTCTCTTGCTTGTAGGCTTATTAATTTGAATATTGAATTATTGAATAGTATACTCAATCTAAAAGGATATTAATACTAAATGACTGACTGGATTTGTAGAGTTGCACTTGAAGTTTGTTTGGAAATGACATAAACAGTAGGCCTATATTTACTGTATATGATTTTGCATAGTATCCAGTATCAGTGCCAATAGAATTTTGGCATTATTAGATGCAGGATAGTCTTAGGCTATCCAACTTAAGCTGGCCAAGTTAGTAGGCCTACAGTATTTTACCTTGTTAGCCTTTAGGAAAACTAAATACAATGCCAGGCTAAGTTTGAGTATCATCAACTATATCTAGGCAGCTAAGGCTGTAAATTTGTTCTAATTTCTCGTAACAATACTTGATCTTTCAACAGAGTTTGAACAGGTCATTATCATTGCTTTGGCATCCTTTTTGAGCTGACTTTGAGATGCGGAATTTGTTGCTGTAAGTAGGAGTCCACTGCAGAAATTAAATAAGCCGAATATTATTTTTATGTACTTTCTTTTATTTAATTATAATACTCACTTTATTGATAAAATTTTGATTTAGGGTTTAAATTCCAACTTTGCACAGAACTATCAATATGCAAATAAATAACTGAACATAATTTCAGAGGCTGACTTTTTCTCAAACTAACTGCAAAAACTTCACTACCAGTATATAGATAATTGATGACAAATTCAACTTTCAGATTCACTTATAACATTGGCAATGGGAATTAGGGATGTCCATTTCAGAACAATTATGTATTCTAGAATAATTCAGAATCTTTTTTTTTCAAATCCAGAATTCCAAATTCTTAACCGAATCCTAAATCTATAAAATGGCTGTCAGTACTATTTTGATATCAATTCAGCACGTAACTGCTCAACTACTGCAAAACAAAAAAAGTCCAACATTTTGTTTCATTTTTAACGAATGTATAGCCAGTAAAAGGATTCCAGCACTATAAATCACATGACAATGGGATATTCTCATTCTGCAGTGCTTCATCACTTTCTCTGAATTTTTCGTTTTAATTTTAATCGTCATTTCTAGTTGATTTTAGGGAAAGAAAACAGGCCCGCAAAGAGGGGGGCTTATCCCTCCAAAAGAAAATCAGTTAATAATATGTGTGTAGTGTATATACACTGGCATATATACTAATTTGCTTCCCCTCTTAAAATAATTTTGCCCCCCCTAAGCACTTGCTTCTAGTTGCTGGCCTGAAGAAACCGAAGCATGTACAGGCAGTGGCGTTTCAGGGTCTAAAAGGAGGCATGATCCTCTCAAATCTTACAAACAGAGGAAAAAATAAACTCCGAAAGATGTACAAACAGTATGATACATTCTACACTCATGGCCTCCCTCAATTTTTTTCCTTGCTATGCCAGTGTTTAAACGGAGTTCAATAAAGCTTTATTGTAGTGCAGAATATTCAAGGCTCCAACATGTAAACCCATTAATCAAGACCGCAAGTGTGTGCCTGCATAGTAATCAAGAAATGCGATTAGACCACATGTAGCAGTGTAGTGCAGCGTGCGTTAGCATTATACATACATGCTGATGCGCAATGTCTCAAAAGATTTATCGCTTGCAGTTTTTCTTCACACCTAAACCGAATCCTAAAAACGGAACCGGTTCAAAATAGGATCCAGTTCCGTAGGATTCGATATTTTGAAATGGACATCCCTAACAGAAATCTTCACAAACAGCTCTAACCAGCTAAGACAAACAACTGTTTAAGCTCAATCCTGTACCCTGGTACCGATACCATAACAATTAACATGTTTAATTTGTTTCAGTATTAAGGCAACTAGTACTATAAACTCTTTCCTTCATGATTATGACGTGATAGCATACCAGTACTAGGCCTACAATAACACAAACTCAACCTTCCTCACGTTCGAGTACACTATGACAAAACATAGTCTATGATAGCTTTAATGAGTAATACAGAATACCACTTCAAAACTAAAGCATACAACACTTCCTGCAAATTGAATCCAATGAAAAAGAAGGTTATCAGAGCTGGCCTGATGTATGAAGCAAACATTAGCAATCGCAAAGGCTGGCAACCTTTGAGAGTGACGTTAGTCATGGGTGACGACTCACAAAATGCAAAAATTGGCGACATTTCAGATTTGCCAACCTTTGCTTCACATCCAGTGTAAACACACCTTTAGTGTTTAAAGGACTTTACCTTTGCTAGAACTCCAACTAATCACAATAGGCTAACCTTTTAAAGTACCGATACCGAAATTCACTAAGCAATGTGTCGCACATGCATTTAGCTCGTGCTCTCCCTGTGATTTTTATATGAACATGTCATAAGTTGTTTGACGTCATTATAAAATTTGCATAGACAAAGCAGATGTGTTTATCGATGCAATTTTTATTTCCAAATTTGGTAATTGCAGATTTATATGAGTGCATGTTTAGAATTTCAATGATTTAAAATTGCTGCCAATTTTTGTTTCCAAATTTTAATTGCAGTTTTATATCATTGCATGTTTAAATATGTGTTATTCTTTTCGCCTGATGAGACCCTTGAGCAAGGTCGAAACGCGTCACGATAGCTCAATTGCACTGTATGTTACAATAATAAATTGTATAGATGAATAACTTATGCTTCTAAATGCTGGCCGTAAAGATGGCCTAAGTTACTGGTCGAAACACGAAAACCTATAGTTTTAGGTTGACAATCATTGAATGAAATTTTAATGATTCTAATTTGCTGCTAATTTTTAGTTAAGTGTTCATTTACTGAGCAATGTGTCGCACATGCATTTAGCTCGTGCTCTCTCTGTGATTTTTATATGAACATGTCATAAGTTGTTTACCGTAATTAAGTTTTTGATATTATAGGAATCAAAGAAAATAGATTTTTCAAAAGTAACGGTGTCTAAATTGGACATATAGCCCTAAACTTTTATTTTTGGTCATCATCAGATCATCTACTAATACAATCTCAGAATCTGTAATCGTTTAATGTGAATATTTCTGTTTTTCCACCCCGAAGCGTGTTTATTCCAGAATGAGTCTGATTACACCTGCAAAGGCATTCTATTTCCTACTGGTACAGTATCATCTAATACTAATAGGCTATTTTACTGGGTGTACCATACCAAATGTGGCGCATTTCAAATTTGGTAAATGATAAGTATCATTAATATGCATCAATGCATGATCTGTGATGACAACAATCCTCACTTACCACCAAAAAGGTGGCAGGTGATAAAAACAACAATTTCTGCAGTACAACATCTTGACGTCCTTTTAAAACACATCTGACCTCATAATTTTCATGTTACATTAAGTTAATTAAAACATTCATTTAAAACTTTAGGGGTCTACAAAATATCTTCTTTTCATGTATTATCATAATACTTTCTCAAAAGCAAATAAAATGTCATTACAAAGTTAAATGTAGCCAATTAGCAGGATCACCTGTCAATAGAACAGCCATCCAATTATTGGTTTTAACAATCGCCACCTATTTGATGGTAGTTGCCAAGCGCTAACTGCCAATCCTCAACTGCCAACTGCCAATGGGGTAATACTTTTTTTAGGACGCTTAGGACGATTAGGACGGTTAGGACGCGCGTCCTAAACGTCCTAACTAACCGATATTTTTTTTAGGACGCTACCAAAAATCAACTCAAATCTAGTTTATTTAATTAAAAATTAATTGGGGACTCAATTAAAATGAACTAAAATCTAGTTTTTAATAAAAAATTAGATGCGAATTTATCCTGTAATAGTTGCAGTTCCGATATGCACTAAAACACCTCCGTCCTAAAAAAAGTCTGAAACTTTTTTTAGGACGCTATCAAAATCATTCGAAATCTGGTTTCTTTTATGAAAATCATCAACCTGAAGTGATGTAAAGATGGAAGATGAACGACCAATCATCCTAATCCCGCAATTAAACAAAATTAAACGCAAATCCGTAACAAATTTGTCCTAGAATGTCTCCGTCCTAAAAAAAGTACAGCGTCCTAAAAAAAGTCTGAAACTTTTTTTAGGACGCTATCAAAATCATTCGAAATCTGGTTTCTTTTATGAAAATCATCAACCTGAAGTGATTCAACGATTGAAAATGAATGACCAATCATCCTAAACCTTCCAACAAATGAAATTAAACCCATGTCCCTAATAAATTCGTTCTCAATTATTTGCGTCCTAAAAAAAGTACAGCGTCCTAAAAAAAGTCTGAAACTCTTTTTAGGACGCTATCAAAATCATTCGAAATCTGGTTTCTTTTATGAAAATCATCCACCTGAAGTGATGCAAAGATGGAAGATGAACGACCAATCATCCTAAACCTGCAATTAAACAAAATTAAACGCAAATCCGTAACAAATTTGTCCTAGAATGTCTCCGTCCTAAAAAAAGTACAGCGTCCTAAAAAAAGTCTGAAACTTTTTTTAGGACGCTATCAAAACCATTCGAAATCTGGTTTCTTTTATGAAAATCATCAACCTGAAATGATTCAACGATTGAAAATGAATGACCAATCATCCTAAACCTTCCAACAAATGAAATTAAACCCATGTCCCTAATAAATTCGTTCTCAATTATTTGCGTCCTAAAAAAAGTACAGCGTCCTAAAAAAAGTCTGAAACTTTTTTTAGGACGCTATCAAAATCATTCGAAATCTGGTTTCTTTTATGAAAATCACCAATCATAGCTGATGCAAAGATGGAAGATGAATGACCAATCATCCTAAACCTGCCAACAAATGAAATTAAACGCAAACTCGAAACAACTTTGTCCTAAATTATTTGCGTCCTAAAAAAAGTACAGCGTCCTAAAAAAAGTCTGAAACTTTTTTTAGGACGCTATCAAAACCATTCGAAATCTGGTTTCTTTTATGAAAATCGCCAATCATAGCTGATGCAAAGATGGAAGATGAACGCCAATCATCCTAAGCCTGCCAACAAACGAAATTAAACCCATGTCCCTAATAAATTCGTTCTCAATTATTTGCGTCCTAAAAAAAGTACAGCGTCCTAAAAAAAGTCTGAAACTTTTTTTAGGACGCTATCAAAATCATTCGAAATCTGGTTTCCTTTATAAAAATCGTCAATCTAAAGCAATGCAAAGATTGAAACCACGTTACAAAGCTTCACAAAATTGCCAATAACATAACTTTTTTCAAATTTGAAAAGATAAAGCAAAGAGGTGCTTGTGCGAAAAAAAGTTTAATTGAGCTCATAGGCGATTTTTAACATTAAAACTTCCGGTGCATTGTCAATTAGCTTTAGATTAGACGAAACACGTCTAGAAATTGATGACAAGAAATATCTTACGTTTTTTAAGACAAAATATGGACAAGAAAACTTTTGTAGAACTTTTAATACGTTCAATATTTTTAGCAATGTCATTTAATGACTTTCCGTGTAAATTTTGATGTAAAATTATGTCCTCAAGGTGGCATCCTGGAGACGTGAAGCATATAAGGCAAATTCATTTGCTTCATTCTTTCAATCTTGGTTACAACCATAGGAAATGCAATATTAGTGGATAGCACACACGAAAGTAGAACAAGAAAGTAAAACACGAATTAAGCAGCACTCTACCCATCAATCAGGGTTGGTATGATTTTGACTAAATAATCTTTATCCCCACATTTAATTACAAACTGAAAGGTTACTATCTTTCGCAATTTCTTGTTGCTGCAGGTGTGCCGCGGAAAAGTTCCTAACTTGTTGCGGTTTTCTGACCACGTGCTAGTATATATCAAATATATACCAAATAGGCTACTTAAGTACTTACAGTGTTGCGATCGTTGATACTTGGCTAGAGTACAACCTTTAATCTCTAGAATTGCCCACGTCGGCTGAAACTAGAGAACGACTGAGATGTTAATTGACGAATCGAAACTGGCAGTTGATAGTTCCTTTAGCTTCTTGAATCGAAGAAAGCAGCACACCAATCTTAAATTAAAACTTCTATTTAAGATTGAAACACAAATCAACTCACTGAGCAAAATTGCTCCACTAACAGTTTTTACTAAACGGCTATACGAGCCAACCCCAGATACACAAACTCGGCTTAACTGCCTACGAAACTAATACCTAAAAATCATCCACTTTTAAAATACTAGAATAAGCTTGAAAAACGACCCGCATACTTATATTACGGCAAAAGCTATCGAATATCCCAGAACAATCCATGATTAGTCACAACAGAAAAAATACACTAGCTTACGATAAGATTTCAACATGATTATGATGTCACAAACTTCAAGTCTAAATACTAATTATTCCGATGACTAATAGAAGACAGTAGAAAATACTAGAAAGGAAATATCTAGAATATCTCAAATATTTTAAATCAAAAAAAGTGGCAAAAGTTATAAATCAGACATGTACACATTAAAATACAGCACATAATCATATATCAGGCATTCAAAATTATTATTCGTGACATACAGTCATTTCATCGTATTACAGCTTTCATTGACAAGAAAAAAAGTGACTTTATGAAACTCATGACGTCATTCCTTAGTCAGTTAATTGCGTATTGAGGAGGAGCTAATGCTTCCCCAATCCTCTTTTGGTTCGCTGCATAATATCAAAAATTTCAAGAGCGCGGAACTCGTATTCCACTGTTCCCCTTATTCGCAAAAATAGGTTTAATCTGTTTGAATCCGTGTACTATAAAGCCCTACGTTTCGAACTTTTGAGACAACTTACAGGAAAGGATGACTTTGGACAATTCCTTGCAGAAAATTGAACATCGCGTTGCTTATTCCGCTAGAAATTTTGTAAAATCATTCTTTTCTTGTGCAACGAAAGTTCGAAACACATAGTTACCCCAATGGTACGAAGTCAAACGGATTAATTCTGTTTTTGCAAACAAGAGGAGGAGTGAAACAAAGTTTGGGGCACCTCTTTGTTACTTTAAGTTGTTCTCATTTCTTTAATGAAACCGATCTCGAGCAGTATATCTTTAATTGCTTGAACATTTTATAAAGTTTGAAGCTTCTAAAAAAGACCAACATAATTTTGAAACCAAGCCTTAAAACTATTCTTGTGATTTAGGAAATTAGCTTTTAAGTTTGTTTTCTTTTAGAAGAAAAATTTAAGAGGTCAATTAAAAGTCTAAATTCCATTTCTAGTGTAGCTGCACTGACTATATAGCAGGCGCGCTATCTACACTAACTTTAATGGGGTAGGGCAAGGATATCCAAGGACAAGAAATCTTTGGGGAGGGACTTTAACTCAAAGACAAATTTTGTTTTAGGTTCAAAGACGGGCCAAAAAGAGCCAAACCAATCATCAGAGACCATTAGAGGCTGGGTGCGAGGCCATTTTAACGTAAAAAAAATAGCCAGTTTAACGTCATTCGAATGCCATTTTGCACGTTTGTAGAGTCATTATTTAAAAAAAGTATTTTTGCTGCAATTTGCAAGCTTTTTGACAAAATGAAATTACGGAGCCCCTTTAGTCCTCTTTACGTCTAAATTATTTTGGTCAAGTCCAAACACGTTGGTCGAATGTTTTTTTGGGTTAGACTGAGGGCCTGTCTTAGCAAACAAGGGCCTCAGCTTTCCTAGCCTTCCCCTGGTTGCATCTCAGCTGAAATGTAGTGCTAACACAAAACACGTGTCTGCAGATGAAAACCGTTTTATTACATAAGTGTTTTTGCATTTAAATTAGTCCCTGTCATAAGCTACGAGCCCTATCAAATTAACTCTGTTCAAAGCATCGCATAAAATTTAAAACAGATGTAAAACACACACAACATGTTATGCTAATAGTGTAGTTACTAAAGAATTTTTTTCTGAAACAGATTTCGATTTCTTATAACATTGTACTGCGAAATTAATGATAAGCTAGAGGCACAGTATCCAGAGTCTTAGAGACGCAATCAAACTTATGATAAACAGCCTAAAACCCACTATATCGGAATCGACTTTCGTCTTTTATTTCTCGTCAGTATAGCTATAGGACTGCAGGGATGAACATGAAACACGCTGTTTCGGAATCGACTTTCGTCTTTTATTTCTCGTCAGTATAGCTACAGGACTACAGGGATAAACATGAGCGTAGAAAAGCAAATAATTGCAAATTAAATAGATCATTACGGAATATTACAAACTTTACATTTTTTTAATAAAAAATATTTGCGTAATCACAAGATTATTTCGCACTTTATCATATCTTTTGTAATATTGTGATTACTTAAATTTCGTCCATTAAAAAAAACTGAAATTGTTTAATATTCCGTAATGATCTGATTTATTTGCGATTTTTTGCCTTTCTACGCTAATGTTCCGTCCTTGCTAGATTGACAAAATATAAAAGAGAAAAAGCGATTCCAAAACAGTGTGTCTTCCTAGGAAGTTTGTCATAGGTTTGATAGTGCCTCTATAAGACTCTGGATACTCTCTAATACAGGGGTTCTTAACCTTTTTTCTCCAAATCCCAACTTTTTAGTGAGCCAACAATCAATTTCCCTCCACTGCATCGGTCTTTCACGAATTTGATTTTAGCCCATGAAGTGTTTAATAGGTAAATATTGTAGAACATGACTTCGTAACAATACCCGGTACCGCAACACCAACAGCGTTCTCACGTTTACCCAAACATGACATTACCCAAACAAAACACCGCAACCCCTCATTATATTGGTTGTTTTTATCAAAACTGTCGGTAAACGATTGTGATTTGTAAAATACGTCAACATTTGGATGTGATGTGTTGAATTTTGAAGCAGTGGTTCTGCTGTCCGATTGTCATTCCCCACTTGGCAACTCCGCTATTTCCCATCAGTGGGGAATTCCCCACAGGTTAAGAATCACTGCTGTAATAGCTTATCATTAATTTCAATTTTTGGCGAAAAAAAAATCGAAATTCAAAATACTACAGTTGAGCAACAAAAATATACCTAGTGGATGAAACGTGTTGTTAAGGTTGAGAGCACTGCAGATTTGAGGATTTGGATGTAAAAAAATTGCTAAAAGTTTAAGGTCGGCGCGTAGCCAGAAATTTGCAATGGGAGGCTGTTTCAGGGGGTTTGGGGGCAAACCTACCTGTCAGTGGACTCGCGGTGGTCTGATGGAGGAGCCCCCAGCGCTAAAAAATTTTGAATTTTTTTTTTGCTAAATAACTTAATTTTAGGCCTGCTATGACTCAAATTAATGCTTTTAAAGCGTAGCTTAGAAAATAGCAGTGCAAGAATATGATTAAATTGGTGGGTAAAATAAATTTCTGTTCTCGTATTTCATTGCTAGTAAATCATAACCTCCCATCAAAAAAATTCCTCGGAGTAATCTACTGGGTCCATACTTTATACAGAAAAATAATTGTGGGGGGAGGGGACAGCATAACAAACTTGAGAAAAGCGATTGGTAATTGATTAGATCTGAATAGCCCCCTTCTCTTTTTTTGAGCTTTTTAAATAAAACCTATGCTCATTATGATGAAACTTATATTTTCAATTTTGAGGTTTATCGCAGCCACTTTGCTTTAACTTTGAGAATGTTTTAGTTCATCTTGAACTTAAATGACGTCATACCATATTTCTAACAACTATTCATTTTTTTAGGCATTTTTTTATTCAAAAATACGTTATTTATGTTTATAAATTGAAGCACCTATGACGTTAGTAAATGAATGAATAACGTCATATTTGCCAGAACTTAGTGACGACATGAATCAAATGACCAACCAAAAATGACGTCCAATTTAAAAACTTTTTCCCTGCTTTGGTTTCTCTCCAACGTGTATAATGTTGCCGAGAAACAATACAAGCATTTTTGTGAAATATCGTACGTATAATACAGTTTGCTCAACATAATGTGGCGCGAAACACTTAGATAGCGTTGGTTAACGTTCACCCAATAGCATCAGCACCAAGCAGCCGTAAGAAAAGTTTAAGCAGCAAATGAAATAAAATTCGTCCTCTTCAACATTAAACAAAAAATGTACCGAATTAATGATGATTTTTAAAAGACCGTGTGCGCTTTGGTTTGCCTTTTTTCTGACCAGGTTTCTTTCCTGACGTTGGATTGTAGTGTAGTTTCAATTTTCCGTCTTGCGATTTCGTAGTTTTACTCGAAGATGGTTACCCGTATAGCCAAAAGTTTGACACTTTTCGCTGTCTAGCAAGAGCCGCCATGCTGAACCATGCATTTTTGCTGATGCTATAACATTTCCATGATTCAGCTAAAGCAAAGTCCCCGCAGCCAAACAATACTCCGGTCATATGAGAATCCTGGAGAAATAACAATCTTTCTAACACCTTGATCAATTGCAATAAACTCTTCTTTTTCCAATCCACGCTTTGTTTCAACACATGATTAATGCACTCAGAGTTATTGTTGGTCCAGGTTGGAATTAACCCATACTGAGCATGTGGTTTCACAACGCTGTTTAGTATCAAATCTTGAAGTCTTTTTTGGCAATATGCATGAAACTTTTTCATCGATTGAATTTTTTTCAAGAAGTCATTCCACTTTATTTCAAACTCATTTTCATCCTCGCTGAAAACTAGCCCTCCACTTTCAAATAATAACCCATTGATAGCTCTTCTTTGGGTTTCATTGCATCCTTCTTTCCTTGTGAGATAATCATTGACGTTCTTTTTCAGGTGATTAAGACATGCCACGTGTACTGCCTCTGGAACAGCGTCCGTAGCGGATTTAGAAAGAGCACGCTCGTCGTCAGACCCAATAAATATTCGAGCATCAGGCCCTGCCTCGTGTAGTTTTAGAATCCGTCTCAAATGAGAGAAAAAACTTTCATAACATTCTGAATCGCTTTTGGTGTGAAGCATTATCGGCCCAAGAAGTAATGGACAATCTCCACTGTGGGGGTCGCGCCCTGCGCTAGCCCACATCAGCCGTCTACGTCCTACGCGACCGCTGCGAGAAGGTGTTCCTAAATTATGCGCGCCTATCCCTAACTGCCAAACTAGGACAAGGAAAGTCGTACATCAAATAATTTAATATACAAAATGCCAAACTTAACAATCCCTGCCTAAAGCTTGCACCTGCAAGGGTCAACGTGCAGTGTAGGAATTAGCAACGATAAAAGGTTTTGAGGCCTGATCCTGTAAAAGATAGTAACCGTAAGCCGAGCTACACAAAGGGGTTACACAAAACAATCAGTCCCACAATCTAATTCATCACTTACATGCACTTTCGTTATATCGGTAGTTAGGATCACGGTACCTCGATAAACGAGTATAATTTACGTACGATATTTGATTTCTACATATAATTGGCAAAAGATAATACAAAAAAATGCATGAAAGATAACTCACCGACAATTTAGGTAATGAGCTTCGTATCCAAAAACTAAATGACTGCCACAACTCTTCAACTAATTTATTGACTATCTAACAGTACCTGGGCGAGCTCACGGTAAAAGAGAGCGGCAAAGGGAAAAAGCCACCTATATATACAAGCCAGGAAAGTAGGTCAAGCGCGACGCACGTGCGCGTAAGCGCACGTGAGCACTTTCATACTTTTGGCTAGAATGTGAAATTAGGTCACAACATCCACTATTGCGGCGTATGACTCCAGAAAATTTAAAGGTTGTAGTTGTAACGTAAGTGGAGCACAAATTATAGGTTTTGTCCGCAACGATAACGGCTTTTGGAATAGCAAATAGGCAAGCGTTTCGCATGTACTTAATCATGGATTGAGTGTATAAATAAATATCCACTCCTTCTTTTCTGATCAAGACTTTTTGAATAATTTGGTTATTCTCTTTGTTCGATTCGGTCATCACTTCTTGGACTTGATCCGCAAACGTTTTGGGAGCCGGCGATCTAAATGGCTTGCTTTTTACTTTTTCTCTATTTTTCATGTTGGATATAAGTTTACGATCTCGAATTGAGGTGATTCCATCTGCTTTGAGCATGTCTGCCATAATTTCGTCCGTTTTCTTGTGCAGTTCTTGTCTAACGCTGTTTAAAACTACTGGGTTTGTTCGGATATAGGGCACAGCAGTAGCAGAAAATTTAGTTCGTCCATGTGGCTCTCTTGGATCTTTAAAGTTACCTGAGTACTCCACTAGTGCAATATTGGGCTTCGAAGATAGGACTAATATTCTTCGTTTACATTTTTGTTGGTTTTTCAGGTATGTATTGTATTTATACAAAGTTATCACTTCATCGCTTTCCTTCTTCAAAATTCTTGTGCGGCTAGATCCACGCCATGCACCCCAATCATCTCTGTATAATTTCGGTCCTTTTGCATTGACGTTTCTGGTATTGTCTATGATAAAGAACATATTGGATTTATTACCCTCTGGAATTGTTGGATAAGGGATTCCTAAAAAACTTTCCAATTTAGATATAGCTTCTGGCACAGACATCATGAAACCATCTGACAATTTTCCAGATTTAGCGGCATTTTTAGGCTGATTTTTCGACTCCTCATGTTTGCCCTTTTCTTTTTTTTTTGTATTCAATTTTTGAGGAAAAAAGTTGCCTTTTTTAAAATTGTAATCGTGACTTTTCTGCTTTATGGACTTTTCTTTCTTTTGGACATTCAGCGTAGGGAGTGCATCATGATATAAAAAAAATTCTTCATCCGAATCCACAATAGGTGGGGGAGATTTGGATTTAACAGAGATATCAGAACACGTGGAGTCTTCTGCATCCGAAACCACAATAGGTGGGGGAGGTTTGGATTTAACAAAAATATCAGAACAGGTGGAGTCTTCTGCATCCGAAATAGCAATAGGTGGGGGAGATTTGGATTCAACAGAGATATCAAAACAGATGGAGTCTTCTGCATCCGAAATAGCAATAGGTGGGGGAGATTTGGATTTAACAGAAATATCAGAACAGGTGGAGTCTTCTTCATCCGAAATAGCAGTAGGTGAGAGAGATTTGGATGTAACAGATAAATCAGAAGAAGTGAAATCTTTTGCATGGAAGTCTTTTATACCCTTATTCGATGTGACGATTCTTGAAGAAGTAGCCCATTTATTTTGTTTTTTCGAAAATACAATAATACGTCATTATCTTTTTGATATAAGACTTCTGATCCACGCATACGGGATCCACGCTTATTGGGAGCGGGCCAAAAACAAAGGTATTCGCCTACCATTTGTGCGCTCAAAGCTTCTGCCCAACTTACGAAGTGGGGGGCCATGCCGCAATTTTGCATACTATTCTATGCTAATTATACAATCCTGGCGACCCAAAGGGGGGGCCATGGCCCAATGCCCCCCTAAATACGCCCCTGGATGTGTACACATGATTCTAGAGTTGGCCTAGCCAATACACAGCCCAACCAACATAGAGGAATTGCTGAAAGACAAGCCATCATAAGCACACTCATCTTAATTAACTGTGTTTGAAATTATTTTGTTGACTGAAATTTGCTTTTTTCTTTTTGAAATAAATAGCTGCTTGCTTATACAGTTATACGCATAGCATTTTATGTCAAATATCCTTACAGCTAGACTAAGTTTCTTTTTTTGCACAATTCCGCAATAAAAAATTTAGAACTAAATGCTTAAAGCTAGCTAGGCAACAGCAAGGATATCGCGAAGTCATTTAAGATTGCTACTAATCCACAATTTATGTTTAAATATGTACGGGACAGAGAGTGATCGAAAAAATTGTCAGGTGACCGCTAAGAAAACTTTTTTTAAAACTTAGAGAAACACTGGCATACAGTATCTGTTCGTAGCATTGCAATCGCATGTTTATTCTGGCTGTGTGTTGAATTTACGCCAGTGGTTCCCAACCTTTTTCTAACCGTGGCCCATTTTCATTTTGAAACTTTTCCATGGCCCTACTCTCAAAGCATTGCTCAAGAACTTGACTCAAATTTTCATCAGTCTTGAAGTAGATTGAAACGGTTTTTCCGACCGAAAACAGGTGATCTCCAAAAAAAAAATATGCAAAAACGACTTTTCAGATCAAAATGCTCTGTGGCCCACTGCAAAATGCTCTGTGGCCCAGCGGTGGGCCATGGCCCACAGGTTGAAAACCACTGCTTTACACTTAAAGCAAACGTTGCAAATTAGTCCAGTGTTTGTTCATAATTAAATTGATGTTAACCGACAAGTTTGACGTTTCTGTGCATCTTATCTTCTAAATTGATGTTGTCGATAATCCAACAATGTAGTGTAGTGTACTAATGGTGCGATAATGCCGTTCAATTTTTATTAACTGGGTATTCCTAATTATTACGATACGTAAAGCCGGGTCTAAAATTGAAACTGTGCGTAAAATTATGGGCGTACCAAGGAATCCTTAGCAAAAAATTTTAAGCAACCGGCAGCTTGAACGCTGGTAAGGCGTTATATCGGACGAACGGAATGTAGCTAGTTTACGATGTAGCAATACGATGTAGCTAGTTTTGTTAATATTTAGTGATAGTTTGTTGGAGAGAAGCCAATTGTCAACTAGTTTTAGTTCTTGATTAGCTTCCCTAAAAGCACTATTGTACCACTTTTCGGTGAAAAATAAGTTTGTATCATCTGCAAACATTATAGTTTTTCCTTCAGTAATAAATTGAGGAAAGTCATTAACGTGAAAAAATAATCCGTAAAAAAATAGCCACCATTTTGTTCCATCCTTTCGCTCACCGTTGTGTGGCGACAATGGGTGGATATTTCAACTCAAAAGAGTGCTGACCCAATGTGACAACAACAATTAATTGACTTTTCAATGGTTCAACCTGACGGGTTCTTTTCTTAGGATTAGAAACGATGACGTTGATAATTTTTTGGCATTGTTTGTGATTTCTATTTTTCTGGAGTTTCCAAAATGAGATACTTTCGGAATTATTGCTGATTTTACGGTAGAGGAAAACTCCTTTTGAGTGTCACAGCATCAGCTTTGCGTCAGTTGTTCGCTGCGCTTGCTGGAAAACTCCCATGCAGTTCACTTTTTACATTTTAGTTACGCACATTTCGCGAAGCATAAAACTAGTTCGCGTATCAATAACGCCACCTTGAGGACAAACTTTCAATCTTTTTTTAGGACGCTGTACTTTTTTTAGGACGGAGACATTCTTGGACGAAATTGTTACGGATTTACGTTTAATTTTGTTTGTTGGAAGGTTTTGGATGATTTCGAATGATTTTGATAGCGTCCTAAAAAAAGTTTCAGACTTTTTTTAGGACGCTGTACTTTTTTTAGGACGGAGACATTCTAGGACAAATTTGTTACGGATTTGCGTTTAATTTTGTATGTTGGCAGATTTAGGATGATTGGTCATTCATCTTCAATTTTTGCATCACTTCAGGTGGATGATTTTCATAAAAGAAACCAGATTTCGAATGATTTTGATAGCGTCCTAAAAAAAGTTTCAGACTTTTTTTAGGACGGATACATTTTAGGACGAAGTTATTACGGGTTTGCGTTTAATTTCGTTTGTTGGCAGGTTTAGGATGATTGGTCATTCATTTTCAATCGTTGAATCACTTCAGGTTGATGATTTTCATAAAAGAAACCAGATTTCGAATGATTCTGATAGCGTCCTAAAAAAAGTTTCAGACTTTTTTTAGGACGCTGTACTTTTTTTAGGACGGAGACATTCTAGGACAAATTTGTTACGGATTTGCGTTTAATTTTGTTTAATTGCAGGTTTAGGATGATTGGTCGTTCATCTTCCATCTTTGCATCACTTCAGGTTGATGATTTTCATAAAAGAAACCAGATTTCGAATGATTTTGATAGCGTCCTAAAAAAAGTTTCAGACTTTTTTTAGGACGCTGTACTTTTTTTAGGACGCAAATAATTGAGAACGAATTTATTAGGGACATGGGTTTAATTTCATTTGTTGGAAGGTTTAGGATGATTGGTCATTCATTTTCAATCGTTGAATCACTTCAGGTTGATGATTTTCATAAAAGAAACCAGATTTCGAATGATTTTGATAGCGTCCTAAAAAAAGTTTCAGACTTTTTTTAGGACGCTGTACTTTTTTTAGGACGGAGACATTCTAGGACGAAATTTTTACGGATTTGCGTTTAATTTTGTTTGTTGGAAGGTTTAGGATGATTGGTCATTTATCTTCCATCTTTGCATCAGTTTAGATTGATGATTTTCATAAAAGAAACCAGATTTCGAATGATTTTGATAGCGTCCTAAAAAAAGTTTCAGACTTTTTTTAGGACGGAGGTGTTTTAATATATGTCGGAACTGCAATTATTACAGGATAAATTCGCATTCAATTTTTTATTGAAAACTAGATTTTAGTTCATTTTAATTGAGTCCCCAATTAATTTTTAATTAAATAAACTAGATTTGAGTTGATTTTTGAAAGCGTCCTAAAAAAAGTATCGGTTAGTTAGGACGTTTAGGACGCGCGTCCTAACCGTCCTAATCGTCCTAAGCGTCCTAAAAAAAGTATTACCCCTGCCAATGCACAACCGCCAACAAAATTGGCAGTTGCTAAAACGCCAATTTCGATTGGCAGTGCCAACTGCCAACAAAATTGGCAGTTGTTAAAACGCCAACTTCTATTGGCAGTTGAAACTGCCAATCGAAATTGGCGCCAATTTTGGTCACAACCCCGCCTCAAATACTGAATTGTTTTTGAAAAATGGTAAATAGATGGTTACGTCTAATAACCATGTTATTGCCAGGCTGGATTTACATCGCGCTAGGCCCCTGGCACTTTGGAGATTTTCACAACATCTTTCTGCCAAATATAGTTGAAAACCAAAAAAAATCTTACGATTTCAGATCGGGGCCCCTAGCTGGGACTGCGTCATATTATGGTAAATACGGCCCTGATAAATGCATTGCGTTCACCAGGCGCGTAGCCAGAAATTCGCAATGGAGGGAGCTGTTTGGGGGGTCTGGGGGCTGAGCCCCCAGCCGTCGGAGGCACGGGGGTATGGGGTCGGAGCCCCCAGCGCTCCAAAATTTTGCATTTTTTTGAAAAAATAACTTCAATTTAAGGCTATTTTGATTACAAAATAATGCTTTTAAAACGTGGCTTAGAAATTGGCGGTGCAAACAAGATTATACTGGTGGCATAAATGGGCTATTTGGGAGGTGGCTAATGGTTAAATGTTAGTTCTTTTGTTTAGATGCTGGTAAATTATAAAATCGAATACTTCAATAAAACTCACATGGAGTAATCTATTTCGTATACAGTTTATAGAGAAATATAATTGGGAAGGGGGGGTGGCTGATGAAAAGATATTTGAGAGAAATGATTGGTAATTAACTAATACTGAATAGCCCCCCCCCCCCCCCCCCCATTCCTTAGTTTATAGTATATTTGCTGATGACACCTATGTTTAGCATTTTTACACTTGCAATCAAATTTGATTGCTTATTTTTTACCATTTTTCAAAGTTTTCATTTATTTGTTGGTTTTATTTTTAACAAATTAGCCCCCCCCCCTGAACATATGCTTCAAAAGATGTTTTAAATCACTATTTAGTTCACTCCAGTGCATAAAACAGTCTCAAAAGTGCTAAAAACGTAGTGTTTTTCCCATTCTGCATTTTGGTCGGCATGCCAATGGGGGTGGCTATAGTTCCCCCCCGCCCCCTGGCTACGCTACTGGCGTTTACAAAAAGGCTAGATGTGGGCCTGAAATAGCAAATTTTAGGACAAAAACTCTCCATTTTCTCCGGGTTATCTGTTTAAATTGGCTGGCAAAAATTGAATTGAGGGGGACCAGGCGCTCCTAGTCTTCAATATTGTTAATTAGTTATACTGTTGTCAGCAAAAAATGCTAAAAAGAAACTGAAACTGAAGAAACAATAGGCTTTTTTGTCACTTTTTTGTCATTGGTGAAATTTCAATTGGGAGGGGACCTTCCCCTCCTCTCCTTGCATACGCCTATGCTCGCAGTGAGGAAAACAAAAAAGGTGTTCGCAAATTTTCCGCGAGGTTTCTGTCGTTTTCCAACGAAATCTCAATGGTTCAAAAAATAGTGCTGTCCTCGAGCTGAGGACAGGGCATTTTTCGAGGACCTAAGGCTTCGAGGCCAAGGCCAAGGCCAAGGACTTGAGGCTTCGAGGCCAAGGCCAAGAACTTCAAAATGTGTCCTCGCGGACGTCCTCGAGGCCAAGGACGTCCTCAAGGACTCCACCTCTGGTCATGATCAAAGTCAAACATAAGCTAGGAGATCCAAAAAAATATTCCGAAATCAGAACATACTTTTATTTAATAATATACAGCATTATTTTACGTTCGTGTAGAAATAAAGAAAATGAAAAGCAACAAATCAAACTAGCTGCAAGTTATAAATTTTTAAAATATTAGGAAGTACTCAAAGTAGGTATAATTGTTCTGACGAAAAAGAAAACCAGGTTGTTTGAGGCATTTGATAAATGCTTTGATAGCATGTTGGCTAATCATGATTTTTGCTTCATATTTCCTGATTTTGGCATATGCTCTGCTCTTTGCAAAAGTTCTGATGCTGATCTTTATCTTAAACATATCACTTTTAAATCTTCAAGCTTGTAACTTATCTATAGTTGGCAGCCCCGTTGCGTTGTACAGTCAAGCTAAACAAATACTAAAAAACGTACAATAGTTCTGCAAAAGAAAAAAAAATTGGCAATTGATTGAAGATAATTTTCCTGCTAGTTACAGTATTACGACTTATCAAGCCTAGCGAATATTGCAATCGAGTGCATTGTTAGTAACTTGCATGCAAACGTGATTTTATTAAATCTGTTTGCAGTCAAGAGTAATTAATCGAACGCAAACCATAGGCGCATGATTATTTTGAAACTAGCTTGTTCTGAACTATTTTGTCTTGATTCTGTTGTATGCGGTACCTATGGTTGATGATATTTCAAAGTAGCTGTAAACACCGCATTGCAGCGAGCTTCGCCTTCAAACAGAAGCGTTCACTGCAATTAAGTGTACAGCCAAATTTTAGGTTCCAAGTACCAAGATACTGGAGATGGCAACAGCGCAACGTACGCGGCCGCGCGCTGCTGTTGGTGCACGGCGCCGCGCAGCGTGGCAACTAAAATCTGCTTGACGTAACAGCGTCAGCACAGCGCCGCGTACAATAATTTTTTACATTTTTTTGCAATTATTGCTGGTGATTGTCTCTTTATAAACAACAATGTTTGGTCATGATGTAACTGTAATAAGAATTGAAGACAATACACGTTACTAAAACAGTAAAAAGTGCCTTCTGTTTAAGTTTATTTTTTCAGAATTAGAAGCATCCTAAAATAGGCTATTTTGGCTACAACAAACTTAGTTTTAATCGGCTGAACATATTTCTTGACACCAACAAAAAGATTTTGATTTTGGTTGGCTAAACTAGGAAAGGTTTAGAACGTTCGGTGCAAAGATGATGCAAAGGCAGACAAATGTAGATGAAACAGGCTCGTGGAAAACAATCATCGGAACAAAGGCACAAACAAAGCCTTGCCACATACCCACCCTGTATGCAATTGGGCTTTGGTATTGGTACAAGAAGTACTTAAATTGTAAAATTTTGTATGGGGGACGCTTTTGCAGCCTTGACCAAGCTTTAGTGAAGATTACGTACTTCCGTCGCCGAAATTGAACAAAGACCAAAAAAGAAAAAGGTCTTCGCCGAAAATCGAAGTGCTTTTTCGCCAAAATTAGGTAAAGACCAAAAAAAAAAAAGGTCTTCGCCGACGGTTGAAGTGTTTTTCCTTCTGAATCACTTTTCCCGCGTAAGTTGGTGCTATATTCGACCGGAATTTGTAGGTCTGTTTCCTCTGATCATCCAGCGCTCAAATCTCGATGGGGGACACCTAAATCTTGATGGGGGGACACTCAATCTCGATGGGGGGACGCGTCCCCCCTACAATTTAAGTACTGATTAGTACTATCTATAGACATCCAAAAAATGATGCACAATTATTTATTGATGCATTAAACACAAATCTTGAAAAAATTAAAAGTTATAAGGTATTTTTAGTAGGTGACTTTAATTTAAATATCAAATCTCTTCCTGATTGAAAATTTCCGGATAGTCATGCATCTAAGTATCTTGACATTCTGATCAATAATGGCTACTATCCTCTAATCAATGTACCAACTCGTATGACTGACAATTCGTCGACAATTATTGATCATAACCATAATATTTTACCAGGGGTAATCAAACCCGATTTAACTGACCATTATCCTGTTTTTTGTACAATTTCAAACTTATCATTAAAAAATCTCATAAGCCGACTTTTCGGCGTGATTTTAGTATGTTTAATGCAGATGACTTTTGCAATCACTTAAAGAATGAGATAAATTCATTTTTCCTGACAATAAGCTATATTGACGGAAATAATTTCGGTGCCATATTTAATCAGTTTCTTCAGTTATTAACTAATGCAATAACTCTGTATGCGCCAATGAGAAAACTTACCCGCAAACAGCAAAAATTAATAGATAAGCCTTGGATTTAGTCGTGGCATATTGAAGTCGATAAAAACAAAACAAAAATTGTACTTATCACATTTTGTCAATCGTAACTCGGAACAAAAAGAACTCTACAAAAAATATGCTAACAAATTAACTTGTGGCGACTCTAGTGTGCTTTGTGTTTATTGTCACGTCACCAATTTTAGTCTCTCACGCTTTGGTTTCCGTCGTTGCTTATCTGATAGCGCATACTAATTTCGGCTCTGCTCAGAATGGCGTGTTTGCGGTCAGCCGAACCCGTGAGAGAATTCGTTTCGGCTGTGACGTCAACTGAAGCCGCAGCCGGTATATATACGCAAATCAGCAACTCAGTCCAGAGATATATAGATTGTTATACTGACCGGTGTAGAAGTCAGTGCGCTTGCTTTGCTTTTGCTCGCAGAGCAAAATAAAATAACGAAAAAAAAAAAAGATTCATGCAAAAAAAAAAAAAAAAGATTCATGCAATAAAATAACGAAAAACATTGAGACTCATTTACGAACTCACTTCAAACTAAAGTCAAATTTGCTGCCAAAAAACTCTATTACCAAGATAAATTAGAAACTTCAAAAAACAATACAGCTGAAGTTTGGCATATTATTAAATGTTTGCTATCTTTTTTCAGGTCAAATGTTAGTCTTCCACAAAAATTAAAACACAATTTTACTACAAACCCAACTCTTATTGCAAACAATTTTAATGATTACTTTAGTGATATTGGAAAATTATTAGCAGATCAATTGAAGCTTTTTAGTGAAAGTGAACATACTAAGTACCTAACAAAACGCCTACACCAATCTCTCTTTCTCACACCAACCACTTTCTTTGAAGTTTTTAATCTCATATCAGGTCTAAAGAATACCAAATCAACTGGCAATGATAATATTTCTGCTTGTTTGTTAAGGTGGCTGCCAAAGTTATTGCAGCACCACTTGCTCAATTATTTAAGTGCACCTTCCTTTTAGGAATTTTTCCTGCTTCATTAAAAATTGCTAAAATAATACCCATATATAAATCTGGTGATAAATCCGATGTAAGTAATTTTCGACTGATATCTATACTTTCCCCAATTTCTAAAATTAAAAAAAAACTTATTCATGTCAGATTAATTAATTTTTTCAATAAACACTCGGTTTTGTTGCCCACGCAGTATGGATTTAGGGCTAATTATTCAATATCTCATGCTACAACTGATGTATTGACTTCATTGTATGATAATACTAACGATGAAAAATACACTGCTTAATGTTACTTGATCTCAAAAAGGTTTCTGACACAGTTAATCATAAAACTTTATTAACCAAACTAGAACATCATGAAATCCGTGACCAACATTTGATTTGTTTGCTTCTTTTTTGACTAATAGATTTCAATATGTGTCTTTAGAAAATCACCAGTCAAATCTGAAAAAAATTAACTATGGTGTTCCTCAAGGTTCTGTATTGGGACCTCTCCTTTTTAACATTTATATTAATGATTATTAGTACATGGTACCAGTGTTTCTTGCACACCAAGAGTGTTTGCTGATGACACCTGTTTAATTGTAGATGATAAAAATATAAACGATCTTCATAAAAAAATTACGACTAAAATTACTTCACTAAATAAGTGGATGATAGCTAACAAACTAACTCTTAATTTATCAAAATCAAATTTGATATTAATACAACCAAAAAGTCGGGGAGGTCATAGAACTAACTTATCCTTAATTTCGTCTCCAACTGTTTCAAATCTTCCTTCTGTCAGCATGTCAAAATACTTAGGTTTCATCTTTGATAATTCCTTGTCTTTTGAACCTCACATTAACAACTTGGCCCGCAAGCTATCTAAAGCAGTGGGAATCCTTTCTAAAGTTTTTTAAACACATCGGCCTTATGTAGTTTGAACTATGCCTTATTTCACTGTCATATTCAATACGGGATAATCACTTGGAGCTCAACGTATAAAACGTACCTTAAGAAATTAGCTACTCTTCAAAACAAAGCAGTAAAAATTGTAGGTAATGGAACATGGAATGATAAAGCAACTCCTTACTATGCAAAACTTAAAATTCTTAAATTACAAGACTTAGTTAAACTAGAAACTGCAGCATTTATTTACAACTATAAATCGGGACAACTTCCACCTACTTTTCAAAACTATTTTACAGCTCTTAATAATATTCATGTTAAACTTACCAGAGCTACCTCTTCACATAACTTTTTTGTACCTTTTTTTAAAACTCTGAAACTTCAAAGGTCTATCAAATATGAAGGTCCAAAAATATGGAATTTATTTGACCTTGAAATTAAAAATTCTAAATCTCTAAAAACATTTAAATCTAGAATGAAATATTTATTGCTAGAAAGTTACCGCAATTAAATTGGAATGAGTATAAAATTTGTGTTCTATCTGTCTATAAAAGACCTATAGAATTTGACTTGATAGTGTTTAACTACTTGCTCTTTATACAACAAAATGTACGCGTTTGTGAATCATTCTAATTGACTTAAACTGTGTGTATTATGGTGCCTTCTAATTGCACCATTTTCTAATGTAAATAGAACCTTTTTTTTTGGTTTGGTTGTAAATAAAAATTGTATTGTTTTCTGTTTGTGTCCTAATTTTTCTGGTATTATGCAACCTCGTTCTGATGTCAATATATGTATGAAACTTCGATCTGGGTTAGCAAAAAAATGTAAACTTTGTTTGGCCAAGATGTTCTAAATTCCTTCTCGTAACTTTGTAATTTTATTCAAAAGGGTAGAAGTAGACTTGAAGACTACATTGGTCACTTCGCTTCTTCCCTATTGCCAGTAAATATTGCCGTTAACATGCTTTGCTTTTGCTTTAATTGTGATTTTAAACTTTGCTGGCTTTGAAATAAACTACTACTACAGTGGAACCCCGCTAACCTGACCACCCATGGGACCGCATTAAAGCGGTCGGGTTAGCGGGGTAATCAGGTTAGTGAATTTTGCCTTTGAGCATCATATTTGTAACAACTGGACTTACATCCTTAAATGCAGGCATTGATTTGCCTAAGTAGCCTATGATAAGCGAAAAAGAACAAAATATCAAAATGCATGTATTTATTCACAAATGCAGGTACTGTTCTTAGCGATTTCTCTTTGAGATTTTCCCTCACTTTCCTTTTGCTTTATAACCAAAACTTTTTCTTTGATTGAAAGTTCACGCAATTTCTTTTTACTAAGCGCCATATCTTTTTAAAAACAACTGCAGATTGAAAAGATACTAAACTCGCCAGAATGAGTTTGACAGAAGGAGTTTTAAACTTTAAGTTAAGCGGTTTTAATCAGTTTGCACGCCATTTTGTACATCGCACTTCATTTGTTGCGTAGTTTGTTTGTTAGTGTCTGCATGCACTTCCTTACGTCACACTGTTTATTTGTTTCACAGTTTCTTTGTTTATGTGTGCACGCACTGGGGTTCACATGCACTTCCCTACGTCACACTGCTCATTTGTTACGCAATTTCTTTGTTTGTGTATGCACACAGTGATCTTATCTTTTTATTTTGGTCACAAAAGTAAATTATTGCGCACATGTGGTCGCTTTAGCGGAGTTAAATTTGAATTGTGGGACCAAGAATATGGTTGTCGCGGTCAGGATAGCGGGGTGGTCGCGTTAGTGAAACAAATTACAATGCATCAACATAGCAAATTATTTGGGACGGCAATGAAGTGGTCCTGTTAACGGGGTGGTCATGTTAGTGAGGTTGTCGTCAACCGGGGTTCCACTGTACTACTATTCTTGCTTTAGGCATTAAACGCGTTACGCGCAACAGTCCGACTTTTTACCGTAATTCAAAAACAAAAAACAACAAAAACTATTAATTACCACTTTGTTGCTAGACCGGGAAAACCTGAAAGATATTGCAAACAGAGGTGACAGCATTGGTATAGCCACAGTATACTGTGCTATAGCTCTTATGAGTAAATTTGGAATGGTTTAATTTCTTTAAACAAAAAACAAGACGATTTTTTAGCGTGCTCCCTTCGTTAGAGAGTGATGCTGATTGCTCCAGAAGGGCAAAATATGTATCGAAGCTTGAAAAAAGATTTTCTTAACGAGCCATTAGAAAAAAAACAGTCACTCCAAAGCCAAATATTTTACTGATCCAAATATTTTACTAATGAAAATATTTTACTGAACCATATATTTTACTACAAATCCAAATATTTTACTGATAAAAGTTTTATCAATTTAGCTAGTCGGATAAAATATTCCCCACCCAAAATCTTAATTATCTTGGAAATAAGTTTATTTCTTAATATATGGGTAATATACCAGTGTGTAGATTGAGCTAGAGGCTAGATAGACATAGAAAACAAATAAGGCAAAAGTAGTGTAGCCTTCATTGTTGTTAGTTACTGTTGTGAGCAAAAAATGCTAAAAAGAAACTGAAACTGAAGAAACCATAGGCTTTTTTTTGTCACATTTTTGTCATTGGTGAAGTTTCAATTGGGGGGAGACCCGGGCCCCTTGGTCCCCCCCTTTGGCTACGCCTATGCTCCAAGTGAGGAAAACAAAAAAGGTGTTCGCAAATTTTCCGCGAGGTTTCTGGCGTTTTCTAAAGAAATTTCAACGGTTCAAAAAATAGTGCTGTCCTCGAGCCGAGGACAGGGCAATTTTCGAGGACTTGAGGCCAAAGCCAAGGCCAAGGACTTGACCTTTGAGGCCAAGGCCAAGGACTTGAAAATGTGTCCTCGAGGACTCCACCTCTGATTTCTAGATTGACAATCTTTACCAGCTATTTGAGCTTTTATTAAAAAAACTTCAAGCGTTTTCGTAATGAAAACAAAAAAAAGAAATTTGGAAGTTTTATCTAAATCATTTACTTTTAGTTAAAATAATCATTTAAAATTATCAGGGGACCAAAGAAAATTTGTCACTTTTAAAGTTGTTTCTAATGTGATTGTGTGACAAGACAGCATTCACATCACTGCAACTTAACTACACAATTTCAACTTTCTTGTAACATATGAGTAGCATTGCTTGTTTTTCTTAGGTGCAACTAAGATTTTAAAGTGTCATATTTTTCAAACCATAAGGTGCACCAATGATTCTTAAAGTTTTTACGAAATCCAACTTGTGCCTTATACTCTGATGCATTTAATCTGTACTTCTGGTTATGCTCTCTTACGGCCAGTTGATCAAGTGGTAATGCATTCGTCTCTGGAGTAGAGGTCTGAGATTTAAATCAGCCTGGTAAAATCAAACACAGCATTGCCAGCGGCTTTGTGTCGCTGCTAGAGATGGCACGGATAACAAAAAATGCATCCGCATGCTGCGCTGCGTCCGCAAACTTTGTCCGCATGCTGCACCGCACCGCATTCAAACACAACTAAGTTCACACTGCACCGCGCCGCACCGCAAGTTAAATATTCTTTAAATTTCCACTAACATCGGAAAAAAATTAGCTCTCTAGCTTATGACATATAAAAAATTGATATTAGGGGTATTATTTTGGAGAGTTTTCAAAAGAGTCACTCTCTCAAACCATGTCAAAATATTTGTTTTTTAAACATTTGCCGGTATAAAAAAAACTAATGCCCAAGTTTGAGCCATTAAAAAAACTAATTTCTGGGGAGTCCATTTGTGGGCCCCTGGGGGGGGGATGGTACCTCCATAGTATGTCAAACTATTTGTTGCTTAAATATCTATCAATATAAACCAAAAATTACGTTAGGTTTATTTATCGAAACTGACCGAAACTGGCCGAAACTGAACGAAACTGAACGAAACTGAACGAAACTGACCGAAACTGACCTGAAATAGTTTGAAATAGAATAATATCTAAGTTGTAGTGCATGTTGCTAGTAATAAATAGTAATTTTTTAATCTTTAGTTGGAATTTTTTCCTTCAATTTTGCAAAAATTGGCCAGTTTCGATAAATAAACTTTTTGCGACATTTACCGAAACTGGCCGAAACTGACTTAAACTGGTCAAAACTGACCCAAAATACTTCAAACTCGTATGTTATTTATGTTTTGTTGTGTTTGCTGGCTGTAAGTAATAACTTTTCAATCTTTAGTTTGAGTTTTTTCCGATTAATTCAACAACGGCAGGCCAGTTTCGATAAATAAACTTTTTGCGACATTTATCGAAACTGGCCAAAATTGACTCAAAATAGCTCAAACTCGTATGTTATTTATGTTTTGCTGTGTTTGTTGATTGTAAGTAATAACGTTTCAATCTTTAGTTCGAGTTTTTTCCGATTAATTCAACAACGGCAGGCCAGTTTCGATAAATAAACTTTTTGCGACATTTATCGAAACTGGCCAAAACTGACACAAAATAGCTCAAACTCGTATGTTATTTATTTTTTGTTGTGTTTGTTTATTATGAATAATAATTTTTCCATGTTTAGTTCGAGTTTTTTCTGGTTAATTCAACAATTGTAGGCCAGTTTCAATAAATAAACTTTTTGCGACATTTATCAAAACTGGTCAAAACTGATTAAACGTGCATGTTTTTTGTTTGTTTTTACTACGTTTGGTTAGTGCTAAATAATAATTTAAAAACTTTAATTTAAATTTTTTCGATTAATTTAGTAAAACCTGAAGTAGTTAAGGTAGTTTCGATGAAAAAACTTTTGCGAGATTTATGAAAACTGACCCAAAATAGTTTAAACGCGGATGATTTTTTATGTTTATTTTCTAATAATTAATTTTTCAAATTTGGAATGTATTTTTTTCATCAATGAGAATTATAAGCCAGTTACGATAAATAACCTTTTTGCAAAAATGTATCAAATGGTTTAAAAGTGGCTTCAAACCACTTTGGAGTCAATATCACTGCAAAAGAGTGTCACATTAGGGCAAAAAACATACATTTTCTTAGTTGTGCATTTTTGTCTACAGGCCAATGAGAAAGTTATGCTCATTGCTCTCCTCCCTTTGGCTACCCTACTTATGACAAGTTAATAAGATGTTTGTTTGTATCAAATTTTTAGGCAATAGATCACATGGCTTCGGCTTTAAAGCCCGAAAACCGCCCCAATTTGAGGTCGAAACCGATCTCCTGCGAAAACAGCTGAAGTGGACCTCAAAAAATACTTCATATGGTTACAGTCTTAAGATAGGTATCTTTTCATAAATCATCCCTACCAATCCACTTAATTTTGACTGTTATAAGATTTTTTTCTTCTGACTCAAAAACTTGCCTAAACTACTATTACTATGTTGTTAATTTGTTATGTTTGGGAGCATGGGCGTAGGAGTTCAAAATGACTTGGGGGGCACCAAACTTTTGCCCGAAAAATGACTTGATGCATTGAATTAAGGTGATCTCCGAAATAAAAAAAAAAACAGGTATTCATTAATATTGTGACGGTTTTGCTGTCCAAATTAAGATCTCCAACAAAAAAAATTTTGCCCAGAAAATATGAAATTGCCGAAAATTTTGACGCAAAATTGCCCAAAACGTATGAAATCGCCCAAATTTTGACGCAAAATTGCCCAAAATTTTGATGCACGATTGACACCTTAAAACCAAGCGGGAGAGCCAGTGCCCCCCGCCCCCCCTACCTCCTATGCCACTGTTTGGGAGTTTTAGTTTTTTCCGTCAATTGAACGAATGCAAGCCAGTTAATTTCGACAAATAAACCTTGATGCTTTGTTCATATAGTTGTGATATCAATAACGAGTATACAACCGATATTTTGTTTTGCATATTAACATCGTTTTTGCATTGTTTTTTATATTATTTTATTTTATTTTTGCAGAAATCGGATACATGAGTACCAGCATCAACGATGCATCTGTCTGCAGCAGAATTAACGATCGACAAAAATTGTTGTGTCATACCGTTGTTGAGGCCAAAACAGCTATTTTTGCTTGCCATTGAGTTTTTAGTGTTGGTATCCAATTTCCAAAAAAGAAATGGAAAGTAAATGCAATTTATTGCATGTTTATTGAGGATCAAAATAATGTCAAAAAAAAAGAACATTCCAGTGAAAAAACTTTTAAAGGAACTTTAAACAAATCATTTTTGAACTTTTTTATACCTTGTAAATAAAGTTTTGGTTATGTTTGCCGGTTTTTGCCTATCGTTACACAATACGCAACAAAAGCTGGAAAATGAAAATACGTAACGAAGGAGCATAGAAATCGTGATCTGCCTTTTTACCTTTTGTAGTGTAAATATATTCATCTCTTGCACTTCTTTTTTGAGCAAAAGTCATTAACCCTAAAGAACCTCATCAGAAAACTCTGATGCCATATTCCCGCCTCATGTCTCCGGCAAATAGTAACCTCAAAATGTGGTTTTATAGTCACGGTTGGCAAGAGTTTCTACTTGGTGACTCAAGTTACATAACAGAGATGGAGTCGAGGACCCAAAGTTTGAGGCCAAGGACTAAAAAAAAGTCCAAAACCAAGGAAAGGACCGACTTCTTGAGGACAGACCCTTTCGAGGCCAAGGACAGAAATGCTCGAGGTCAAGGACCAAGGACACAACGCACATAGGCTTAGATCCAGGATTTTTAATTGGGGGGGGGACAAACCACAAATCACTTGCAATGACGTCATCAGGAATTTTCAAAAGAGGAAGTTTTTGTGGGACAAAGATATCGTAGAATAGAAGATTTGAAGCTGTGGCCTGTTAACACTTAACCAAGATTTTGTTAAAGGGAGAGGACTTAAACTAATAGTTAAATAGTGCAAATGTCTAACTTGCGAGTCATATTGAGTAAGCTAGTGTAACTTCACCTTATCACAGACGGGGGTCTGGGGGCAGAGCCCCCAGCCGCTGAATGATTTTTTTGTTATTTTTTGGAAAAAAATCACATTTCGCACGTGTTCAGAGCCATTTGAAAGAACTAGATTTTTAACATTTGAAAGCCAATTGAAAAGACTAACTTATCCAATTCTCTTTTTATTTGCGATTTGTCCAAAGCTCATTCAAAATCTTGAATTTTGGTGTTAAATTTTAATTGTAAGTGATGTGGCCCTTGTAGGGATAAGTAAAAAGCATCGCCTCTTACAATATTTTAGCCGTAAATCGCAGTGGAGTAGTCCCTGCTCCAACCAATGACGTCGCCGAACGAAGCAACGGAATAGCAGCAACCAAGACGTAGAGCCAACAGAAAAGCGTAGTAACTCAACAGACCATACAGTTCGTAGGATGCGCAGTCAAGCCGATTAACCGCAATCGGAGAGTCCTCTTTTTGACTCGCTACAATAAGCCCAATTCATTTGAAGACGTTCCTTAGAGATTTTTGTTTTGTCGTAAAATTAACCAGTTATACGAGTACATGTACGGTTAGGGGACCCAGGCCTCCTTAATTAAAATTCAATAATTTGTTCAATGAGCATTTTCCCTAGATAATTTTTTTTTAAAGTATTTTGAGCATAAAAACTGGCGAGGTGGAGGTGAATTGTTATTAAGAAATGGTACAAAAAATGGTTACGTCTACCAACCATGTAATTCTCGGGGCCGGATATACATTGCGCGGTGCCCCTGGCACTTTGGGGATTATCGCAACATCTTCCTGCCAAATATAGGTGAAGACCAAAAAAAGTCTTACCATCTAAGCGCTGGGTCCCTGCTGGCACTGCGCCATATGGTATATTTGGCCCTGGTCAGAGGCGGATCTAGTAAATTTTGGTGGGGGGAGATGATAAAATTCATAAGCACAAATTGTGTATTTACTATAACGTAAAATTTCGAATGTACATGATTAAAAAAAAAAAAAAAGGTCTTCACAGTTCAACGAGCTGATTTTACCCGCAAATGGCTGATTGTTGTTTTTGCTCTAATCCAAACAAGTTTAATAATATTCATATGCACGTTAGTTTAGGCTGGTAGAGGAGGGGTGCATCCCCCTCATCCCCCCTAAATCCGCTCCTGGACCTGGTTATTGCGTTACGTTCATAAAAATGTAAAATGTGGGCCTGAGGTAGCAACTCTTAAGAAAAAAACGTTTAATGTCATCTGGGTTATAGCCTACATTTAAAATAGCTGGCAAAATTGAATTGAGGGGGCCCGGGCCCTCTGAATTTTGCTATACAACAGTTATTAACAATACATGTTTTTGTTAATTATTGTTGTATACGTGTGTACTCTTGTACGCGAAGTTGCTAAAAAAAACTGAAACTGAAGAAATAAGGCTTTTTGTCCCATTATTTTCTCTTGTGGCATTTCGATTGAGGGGAGCCCCGGACTCCCTGGCTATGCGTAGGACAACGCGCAAGTGTTCTCCAAAAAAAAAGTAATCGCGTAAGAAACAAAACTTTTCCGCAAAATTTCAGACGTTGTCCAAAAAAAAAAGGTCTTCACAAATTTTCTGGCGTTCTTCAAGATGACGTAAAAAAAGTCATGACCATGGCCCATTTTTAACGATTCAAAAAATAGTGCTGTCCTCGGCTGAGGACAGGGCATTTTCAAGAACTTGTAGGCTTCGAGCCCAAGGGCTTGACATTTCAGGCCAACGCCAGGGACTTCAAAATGTGTCCTCAAGGCCAAGGACTTCCTTGAGGACTCCAACTCTGTTAAATAACGTCGATATGTAGTTCGAGTCGAGTATTTTGAACAAAAGCGACTCGAGTCGATTCGCGACGAGTCATTTACAAACAGAAAAAAAAACAAAAACAGATGAAATAACAAAAAAAGACTCATTGGAACGACCGACGATGGCGTAACGTGTTTTTATTTTTACGTAGCCATTTTGCAATAACCGAGAAAAAAATTCAGACTTTTGCCAGTAACCCATCAATAGTTTGGTCTATAGCTACACGAAATTTGGACTGCAATTTGAAATAAAATGTCTTTGTTTCCTTTTTCAAGGCAATAGGCCTAAATCAGTTTGGTTTAGGGCCCTGAAGGCCGCACCCTGATTTCTGGTTTTTAGTTGAAATCTTGAACAGACAATGAAAAGGTCCATTGATGCAGTTCGAACCAAATTATTGATATCAATTTTTTCTGAACAAGTTTAAAAATGAATATTTTCACCGCAATAATTACAACTATCGAAAAATGGCTGGGACCGAAAAGATATGCCTGATCCCTTGTTACTACGTTAGAATAAGTAAGATTTTCAAGATTTGCGGCTTGTACAAAGCCACTTAGCAGTAGGGAGTACCAATTATGGATGAATGTCACCGATTCTCATAAGTCTTCCAAAAAGTTGCCAAACCACCCAACTAAGGCTCACGTGAAGTTTAAGAGTCACCGGATATCGTTTGATGTTTGTTTCCGCCCAATTAAGGGGTTTTCCCGTACGCGCGGAGGGGTTTACCCCCTTTATGCTTTATCTCCTTATATATTGGTGGAAGTGGCATACGGTGAGCATGTTTTTAGGGTGTGCGCTGCCACTTCAGTTTAAGTAAACGGGTTATTTTCCCAAAAATATTGCAAAAGAGTTGTTTTCTGTTCAAGCTAATTTCCGATACAAAATTTACTGACAATACACATATTTCACGCAGAAGTGACAATTACCGGCGATGTTAAAATACAAATGTAATCGCAAGATGTCGCCTAGCTTGTCATTAAAATTTAGAAGCGTTAAAACTAAATAATTAAATAAACACCTAATAAAGTAACAAGCACATCATTGGAATCACGCATAGAGTTCACAGTTTGGGAAACATTCACCTTTAGAGTTGATACTTAATAATATGGTTTGGTACTTAATAGTAGGCTATGCTATCAGGGGTGGAGTCGAGGACACAAGGCTCGAGGCCAAAGCCAAGGCCAAGGAAACAAAAAAATTTCGAGGCCAAAACCAAAGACAAACCCTCTCGAGGCCAAGGCCAAGGACCAAGGACACAGGCGCAAGCATTCTCCAAAAAAAAAATGTTTTTTAAAAAAATTTTAAAGCAATCTCAAAAAAAAGGTCTTCAAAATTTTTTTTTCAGGCGAAAAAGGTCTTCAAAAAATTATTTTCCGGCGATATCCACTTGAGGAAAACAAAAAAAGGTCTACGCAAATTTACTGCTAGGTTTCTGGCACGTTCCAACAAAATTTCAACGGTTCAAAAAATAGTGCTGTCCTCGAGCTGAGGACAGGGCAATTTTCGAGGACTTGAGGCTTCGAGGCCAAGGCCAAGGACTTCAAAATCTGTCCTCGAGGCCAAGGACGTCCTCGAGGACTCCACCTCTGTGTGATACTGCTTTTATGAAATGCAGCTTGCTAGATGAAATGGTATTTACCAGACAGCAAAAAATAAAAATCCAAGTTTGTATTAAGCCATGCATGGCAATGAAGGCGACAAAAACGGTCACCTTAGGATGCTTTAATTGTTTTTCTGTGACTTTTACTGGTTGCTTGAACATATGATTTGGATTCATACCAAAATTAAATTTTTGTTTTATGTAGTTCAGTAAATAAATACCAATTTATAGAGCTAGCTGCATTTCATGCATAAGAAATAACATACCATTAACTGCAAAACCTGAAAAATAAACAGACTATGTAGAAAAATCCAGAGGAGAAGTCCTCGAGGACGTCCTTGGCCTCGAGAACACAATTTGAAGTCCTTAGCCTACTGTAAGCCTCGAAGGTGAAGTCCTTAGCTTTGGCCTCCAACCCTGCAAGTCCTCGGCTCGAGGACAGCACTATTTTTTGACCTGTTGAAAATGTGCCAAAGTCATGAGCAATGTTGTTTCGTCTTGGAGCACGCAAGAGAACTTGCAAAAACAATTTTTGACGAACGAACTTTGAGGAAAATTTGTGAATTTGAGGGCGAAAACCTTTTTTTTTGTTTTTTTTGAGATTGCCTGAAGTTTTCGGAAAACTTGCGAACATTTTGAGCGTAGACCTTTTTTTTGGAAAACAATTCCACGCTGTGTCCTTGGCAGTGATGGGCACAGCAGCGCTGTTCACCAGCGGGCGCTACTAGCGCCGCTACTTTTTCGGTAGCGGTAGCGCCGCTGCTTTTTTTCGTCACCAGCGACAAGCGGCAGCGCCGCTGTTTTTTTAGCAGAAAAAGCGCCAGCGCTTCAGCGCTGTTTTTTAGGCAAATTTTCTGCCGCTGCCGCTACTGCTAATAAACTCCTTCCAAGACTTTTTCAATTCACATTTTCACACGTTACCGTTTGGAGTCTTTACTCTCCGCTTGTTTTCACTCTGCTCTTGCTACCTCGTTATTTCAGTTTAGTAAAACATACAAGACCTTTGTGACGTTTTGTCGTTGCTCTTATACTGTATGTATAAGCAAGTTTCATCGCACATGGTGCGATTTTTTCTCAATCGAAGTTGAACAAATAATGTGGTCTAGTAGGGGGTCAATTTGAACTGATAAAACCGATTTCAATAAAGCCGATTTCGAGCAGTATCTCTTTAAGGAAAATGCAATAATTAGAGTTCGATAAATTGCTAAAAACTTGCAGATTGCAAAGACGGCTTTCCGCAATATTTCCTCAAAATGCTAGCATTTAGTACAACAAATGAAGATGATTTGTTGGCTATCTGGTCGCAGACCACATTATAGATCGTGCACTGCGAATAGAACAGTACAGTACCTGGCACGGAGCCAGAGTAGTGTGTTTGGGGAGGGGGGCACAAAAACTTGGGCGGGGGGACGCTTACGCAGCCGAGATCAGACGAATTCAGAATGCGGCAGCGATCTGGTGAATATTTTGCTTCAAATCCTGTGTTATCCTTCTTTGGTATGGATTTTGCCCTCAAATTTGGAGGTGAAGACTAAAGAAATAAAAAAAAGGTCTTCATCGCAAACTCTAAGGCTACTTGATTACGTTCACTTGATCTGTCTTGCTGTTTCATAGAAAAAAGCGTTTGTGGTTACCTGTTTTTGGACAAAAGTGTGCTAGTTGTGCCACTGCAAAAGTTTACTCTCGCTTGCGGAGCTCAAGCGGTGATTTGGAGGGACACGGATCGAAATGACATCCCCCGTGCATAGGCGTAGCCAGGATTTTTGATTGGAAGGGGGGCCAAACCAAAAATCACATGCAATGAAGTCATCAGAAATTTTCGAAAGAGGAATTTTTGGGGGACAAAGATATCGTAGAATGGAAGATCAGAAGCCGGGGCCTGGTTTGGCGCTTAACCGAGAGTTTTCTAAAGGGAGAGGGCTTAAACCGAAAGTTACAAATGAAAATATCTAAATTGGGAGACTTGTGTAAGTAAACTAGTTTATTCAAACGTATCACAGACGAGGATCTGGGGACGATGCCCCCAGTCGCTGGGCGATTTTTTGGAATTTTTTTGAAATAAAAGCTATTTTAATGCCATTAGATCACATTTCGCACGTGTTTAGAACCATTTGAAAGAAGTAGATTATTGACATTCGAAAGCCAATTGAAAAAAATTAAATTGTTTCAATTCTCCTTTTACTTATAATTTGGTCGAAAATACGTTTGTAATTTTGCAGTTTGGGGTTAAATTTTTATAAGTATTTTAGTAGTAAATAATCCACTCGAAGATTTTCCTTAGAGATTTTTGTTTTGACATGAAAATAACCAGTTGTAGGAGTACATGTACGGTTAAGAGGCCCCAGGCTCCTCAATTTAAATTCAATAACTTGTTCAATGAGCATTTCTAGATAATTTTTTTTTCAAACGTATTTTTTAGCGTAAAAACTAGCGAGGTGAATGGAGGTGAATGGTTACTGAAAACCGTACAATAGATGGTTACGCTTAATTACCATGTTATTGCCCGGGCCGGATTTACATTGCGCGGGGCCCCTGGCACGTTAAAGATTTTCGCAACATCTTCCTGCCAAACGTAAGTGTAGACCAAAAATAAAGTCTAACCATCTGAGCGCAGGGCTCCTGGCACTGGGCCATATGGTAAATCCCGCCCTGTTATTGCATTACGTATTTAAAAAGATTAGATGAGAGCCCGAGGTAGCAACTTTTATGATAAAAACCCTTAATTTCAGCCGGTTATTCATTTTAATTGATTGGCAAAAATTGAATTTAGCGGGCCCGGGCCCCCTGGTCGTCATTATTATTGTTAATTACTGTTGTAGGCAAAAAATGCTAAAAGAAACTGAAACTGAGAAAACAATAGTTTTTTTTTGTCACATGTTTATCATAGGTAGCATTTCAATTGGAGGGGGCCCGCCCCCCCTGGGCCCCCCTCTGGCTACGCCTGTGCTCCGTGGCGCCAGGCCTGAGTAGTTACGTCAATGCGTAGTAAAATAAATTTTGCTACAACAGTTACCAGTAAAACTAAGAATTGAATTTATAGTGCGCTGAGAATTGAACAAAAAATAGAACCAGGTAATAAATAAGCTTCAAAGACAACTTAGTTAAGGAGTTATACTCGTAGAAAAAATACTCAGTGTAACATGAATCGCATTGAGCATTATTTGCTTAACATGTACATCATTACTACGTATCTTCTTCGACTTCGTAAACACCAATATCTTAAACGCTCGATCTATTTTTGTGTCAAAGTTGGACGAAATCATCGCATGGACGTGAATCACCTACCATTTCTAAAAAACTCCAAGAAATGTTTTGGAACTCGGTCGATTGATAAATTTTCCTTTTGGATCTCTACGCGAGGAATTATTTTAGTGGTTGAGGGCCGAGAGTGTGATAAACAGATCGACTACTTCAGAGCTATAAGAGCCGGGACAGAATTGTTTAGAAGCTGAATACTGTATGTCATTGTGCTTTAATGGCAAAACCTTAACTTATTTGAGTCGATATTTCTTATTGCCTTTTGTTTGTGTAGAAAATGCGATAAGGAATTTAACTTCCTAGTGTAACTTCCAAGGGTAACTTCCTAAGTAATTTCTAAAGCGCTGGTTTAACCAATCAGCATTTTAAAATGCTTTTTTTTTTTAAAGGAGCATGCCAACACTTAATTGAATGGTGATTTGCCAACACTTGTCTACCATTTAAGCCTGCTAATGCCGATTGTAACCTGAACCAACATCTAAAAGACTTCAATAATTAACTTTCGTAAATAAAGTTGAAATTTCACCATTAGATACCGCATTTGAATGCCATCGTTCTTTGTACTATTTATTGTTTTAAAGTAGCGGCAGCGACAAACGGCAGCGGCCGCTGTTTTGCATGCAAGTAGCGGCAGCGGCGCTACTTTTTTATTTGAGTAGCGATAAGCGGCAGCGCCGCTGCTTTTTTTGCCAAATAGCGGCAGCGCCGCTACTTTTCAAATAGCGGGTGCCCAGCTCTGGTCCTTGGCCTTGGCCTCGAGCAATCCTGTCCTTGGCCTCGAGAGAATCTGTCCTTGGAAGGTGTATCCTAGGTCTTGGATTTTTTGTGTCCTTGATCTTGGCCACGAGCCTTGTGTCTTGGACTTCACCTCTGCCATATGTATTATGCAAGATTTGAAACGTGTTTAGGTATTGATCCGCCAATAAAGGGGGGCTGAAAAGGCTAGGCAATTTAGCTTTTTTGACTTGATTCCAGATCCTAGCAACTTTGTTCGTTTAAATGGTTTTAAAAACGTTTGAAATATGATACAAATGACGTTAAAATGGTTATTTTTTCGAAAAATTGCAAAAATTGCCCAACGACTGTTGGATTAGCCCGCAAACTCCCGTCTACCCTATACTTGAATTGCACCAGTGTGCTCAACATGCTGTCCAATTGCGACCTTTTTCAAACAGGAACATTCTAACTTTTGTTTCAAGCCCCCTCCCTCCCCTTTGCAAAATCCTGGTAGCGCACATGGTTGCAGTTGCAAAGTTTTATTTGCCCCTGTAGGCAACGGATAAGCGGCGTGCCACTCCAGCCCAACGGAAAATAAAATTGCGTGCAGCGCCTCTACTATCAGGGATGAGGAAGAGCTGATTTTCCCGAAGCTTTTGCTTCCATCACTTGTTGTACTGCATTAAACAATCTTTTCTCAAAAGTTGTGCTTTTCATTTGATGTGCCGGACCTGTTAATATGGTATACGTCGTCATCATCATGATATAAAAGCGACTTCACAATTGTCGTGTTTTTTTGATTTTTTTTTGCTACCTCAAGCCAGACCACGATATGCAAACGAAAGACATTTTACGCTCATGTTATTTCCCATAATTGGGCCAAGCCAGTATAGCGTAGCCAGAGGGGGCGCGGGGGGCTACAGCCCTACCCATTGGCCTGAAAAGTATGCAAAATAGCAAGTGTTTAGTGCTTTTGAGGCCGAATTTTGCGCCGAAAATGAAAACAGCCCCCCCAACGGGATTGGGGAGCAGAAGTTGTGAAGGGCTTGCTGTTATGAAGGACTTGTTGTTATTTGGACCAGACATGTGGAGTTTTTTGTTTTCTGGAGCTTACCCAATGTTGGTCAGGAGAAGTGACTGAATTTTGGTAAAGACCTTCTTTCTTTTTTTTGGAGATCACCTAATCTCGGCTGGAAAAACCGTTTCAATTTTGGTGAAGACCTTTTTTTTGGAGATCACCTGGTTTTGACGGAAGAACTGTCGCAATCTGATTCAAGACAGATGAAAATTTGGGTCAAGTTCGTTTACTGTTGTTTTCACCTCCCAAAAAAGCCCCCTTTGCGAAATCCTGGCTACGCGCCAGGGCCAATACAGACTCGCTCATTTTTGGCCAGTTGCGATAGTAGTAGTAACCAGTACTTAAATTGTAGGGGGGATGCGAGTTAGCGTTCCCCCATCGAGATTTAGACGTCCACTCATCGAGATTTGAGCGCTGGGTTATGAAACGATCAAGAGCCAGCCAACACGAATAAATCCTACAAATTCCGGCCAAATATAGTCCCAAATTGCGATGAAGACCTTTTTTTTTGGTCTTCACTTGATTTCAAGGAAAAAACACTTTAATTTTTGGCGAAGACCTTTTTTTTTTGGTCTTCACCTGGTTTCGGGGAAAAAACACTTCAACTGCGGGGACAGAATTACACAATTTCCACAAAAGCGTCCCCCCACGCAAAATTTTACGATTTAATTACTGGTAGTAGCACTATAGTAAGTAACCATTTGGGCTTGACTTCGGAGGTCGAAAACCAACGCTCCCGTAAAACACTGATAGTTTTTGTATTTCAGTAGTGATTTACTAAGAACGATCCATGCACTGAAAAAGAAACGATAAGCTACAAACAGTATCCAGGGTCTTAGAGGCACAATGAAACCTATGATAAACAGTATCGACCAACCAGTTGGTCGAGCGGTAACGCGTTCGTTTCTGGAGCGGGATGTCTGAGATTCAAATCTCTGGCCGATCAAATCAAACACAGTGTTGCCAACGGTTCGCCACCATTGTGACAATTGTTTAAAAGGACCTGTGTTGCTCGGGCGTCAGGGGCGCCGAGAGCCGAACGTGGGCCAGGGCTAGCTCCAACATGACGGAATTCTGGTTGTGTGAAGTCCAAAATAGACGGAGAAAATGCTGCTGTTTGATCCGAAAACTGACGTGATCTCCAAAAGAAAACAAAAAAAAGGGTTTTCACCGGAATTTTAACGGTTTTTTCCGGCCAAAATCAAGTGATCTCCAAAAAAAAAAAGAAAAGAAAGGTCTTCATCAAAATTTTAACGATTTTTCCGCTTTCACATGAGATTTCGATGGGCCTTTCACTTATTTATTTATTTATTTATATATTTATTTCACGTCGAAGACGTAAGGAAGGCGCAAAAAACACATTGAGCGTTATAGCATGAGACGCGAAAACATTAAAATGCAAACGATATACCAAAACTACTTAAGTAACACGACTACATGTATGCACCACCTTGCAAATAAAAGTAAAATTAATGTGACATAACGAAAAAGTTTTTAAAAAAATGTTGACCAGTAGGCCTGCAGTACCATTTTCAATTCAAAATACGCAATTTATGTTTTTTAAAATTGTCATGAAATTTTGGTCATAAATAATCACGGTTTCTGGAAAATGAGAAAAACACGGTACTAGCACGAGTATTTACAATTATCATCAATTTATACAATTAAAAAGGCATTATATACATTATGTACACAATTGCTCAACATGAAGCAACGAGTTATGTTACACTTCTCAATGTCATTTGGATGGGCCCCCTCTCAATCTCATGGGCCCCCTAAACTCCATGGGCCCCGGGGTCATTGTCCCCCTGTCCCCTCCTCTCGGTGGCCCTGCCGGGCGTAATGACGGGGAGATGGGCTGCGCAAACTTGTTACACGCTTCGGTGTAATTCAGTAAGTACATATATAATGAAATATTTGATTTGATTAACAGCCTAAGACATCTTGTTTTGGGATAGACTTTCGTCTCTTATTCTCGAAAATGAGCGTAGAAAAGCAATTAAAGAATCGCAAATTAATGAGATGCTGTGATAAGATTGTAATGAAATATTAAAAAATTTATATTTTTTCTTATAGAAAATATTAGGTACCCGTAATCACAATATTACGAGAGATACACTAGTCTGCCATCTTTTTTGATGTCACGGAAATTCGAAAACGTAGATTTACCAATGGTGCGGAGTCAAACGGATTAAATTTATTTTTCGGGTAAGGGGAGGGGAGTAGAGTGAAAGAAGGTCTGTAGCACCTCCTTATTATCTCTAGCAGTAAGTAAGTTGTTCTCATTCCTTCAACAAAACCGATCTTGAGCAGTATCTCTTCAAACTATTGTAATTTGCGTTTGAATCACAATTGAACAGTTTCGATAAATCTCGCCAAAAGTTTAATTATCAAAAGTGGCCTAAATTATTTTGTTACATTACCAAGAAAAAATAAAAGTAATGATTGAAAAGTTATTATTTATAGGATAAAAATAAAATACCAATGAAAAATAAAAAAGATAAAAGATAAGAATAAAAATTTTGTTTCAGTTTCAACAAAACTCGCAAAATTTTTTTCATCGAAACTGGTTTATTCAGCTTACATTTTGCCAAATCCATCGAACAAATTTTAATTGAAGATTTAAAATTTTTATTTGTAATAACCAAACACAACAAAAAAAAACAAAAAACATGCACGTTTAATCAGTTTTGACCAGTTTTGATAAATGTCGCAAAAAGTTTATTTATCGAAACTGGCCTACAATTGTTGAATTAACCAGAAAAAACTCGAACTAAACATGGAAAAATTATTATTCATAATAAACAAACACAACAAAAAATAAATAACATACGAGTTTGAGCTATTTTGTGTCAGTTTTGGCCAGTTTCGATAAATGTCGCAAAAAGTTTATTTATCGAAACTGGCCTGCATTTGCTGAATTAATCGAAAAAAACTCGAACTAAAGATTGAAACGTTATTACTTACAATCAACAAACACAGCAAAACATAAATAACATACGAGTTTGAGCTATTTTGAGTCAATTTTGGCCAGTTTCGATAAATGTCGCAAAAAGTTTATTTATCGAAACTGGCCTGCCGTTGTTGAATTAATCGGAAAAAACTCAAACTAAAGATTGAAAAGTTATTACTTACAGCCAGCAAACACAACAAAACATAAATAACATACGAGTTTGAAGTATTTTGGGTCAGTTTTGACCAGTTTAAGTCAGTTTCGGCCAGTTTCGGTAAATGTCGCAAAAAGTTTATTTATCGAAACTGGCCAATTTTTGCAAAATTGAAGGAAAAAATTCCAACTAAAGATTAAAAAATTACTATTTATTACTAGCAATATGCACTACAACTTAGATATTATTCTATTTCAAACTATTTCAGGTCAGTTTCGGTCAGTTTCGTTCAGTTTCGTTCAGTTTCGGCCAGTTTCGGTCAGTTTCGGTCAGTTTCGATAAATAAACCTACCCCAAAAATTATCACCCTAGCTTGAGCAATTAAAAAAATTAGTTTTTTAGGGCCCCATTTTGGGGGGGTTCTGGGGAGAAGCCTCAAAAAAATTCAGGAGACAAAATTGCATTTGCAGCCCAACAAATTTACACAAAAATTAGATATTAATGTTGTGTGGTTTAGGAGAAGAAGAGTGCACAAAATTTAGAAAGCAAAAAATCAAAAAAGAAAAAAAACTTAATGCGGCTAAAAGTGTTGGTAGAGATGAAAGAGTATCTTATGACATATAACCATGTGAAATATTTTTTACCGTACTTAAACCGTTTTTCACTAAGACCGCTTTTTACACCAAACTTTTGAAGTAGTTTTTGGGTCCTAAACCTGAAGTTACTGGACTTATTGCCTTGAAATTTGGCACACACAAATAACTTATGAATTTCAAACTGCAGTCAAAATTTCATGTAGCTAGACCAAACCATTATTGAGTTATAAGTAAAAGTCTGAAACTTCCCACTCGTTAACTTTGAAAATGGCCGAGTTAAAACTAAAAAACACGCGACGTAAGATCAGTCGTTTCAATTATAGGCTTTCAGGTTTAATCTGCCATGTGTGTGCTTCCTCTCAGTTTTTCTGCACCATGTTTTGGCAATCAAAAACAATCTACCAGTCTACCTGATGATTTCATGCAACTACTGTGCGGTACTAATCTTGAACCAGTAGCTCAAATAATGAAATATAAGGTATCACGTGCTCTGCATGCTGTCACAAGCTACTACACTTGTATGAAACTACCCTATGTATTAATACGTTTGCCGTTTACATTTGTGTTGGATTGTGTAATAAATTTTGCTACTACGTACCGATAGGCTATTTTGTCATTGGAAATTTGTGTAGCCTAGTCTTCGTACTCTACTACATACAGACATAGGTCTACCAGATCTGAGATAGGCTCCAGACATAGAACCGAAAGCCTAATTCTTGATGTCATGACCTGTTGACGAATAGGCTACACTGAACCAACTCTTTCACTCTGAAATGCAAGCCCATGTGTAGTAGAAACCGTTGTCTAGCCTTGGGCTTGTACCAATACCATAGGCCTACTGCGTACAAAGAAGGTGTGTCGCTAGGCTTTGTTTTGTGCCTCTACTCTGATGATTGTTTCCCGCAAATCTGTTTCTTCTACATTTGTCTGCCTTTGTTTCATCTTCTCACCGACAGGGGTGCCAAGGGGGATGGGAGATATATTACCCCAATAATTTGACCGTATCCCCTCCAATAATTTTAGTATAGTTTGCATCTGCATCCCCCCAACAATTTGACTTTGGTGTGCATTTGAGCGCAGGTCTCCACTAGAATTTGGGGAACAAAGTTTTCCTTCCTTTGATGAAGACCTTTTTTTTGGTCTTCACTTAATTTGCTCACCTGAAAAAATCGTGGTCGAGGTTCATCCCCCCAAAGTTAAAAATAGGGCAAAATTGGGGTAAAATTGCAAGTTATCCCCTCCAATGCTCAACAAAGATCGGCAACCTTGCTCACCCTACGTCCTAAACCTTTCCTAGTCTAGCCTACCAAAACCAAAATCTTTTTGTTGGTGTCAAAAAAAAAACACGTTCAGCCGATCAAAACTAAGTTTCTTGTAGCCAAAATAGCCGATTCTAGGATGCTCCGAATTCTGAAAAAATAAACTTGAACTGATGGCACCTTTTCTTGTTTTAGTAGCATGCATTGTCTTCAATTCATATAATAGTTACATCCAGACTAACCATCGTTGTTCATAAAGAGGAAATCACCAACAATAATTGTAAAAAAAATGTAAAAAAATTTTTGTACGCGGCGCTGCGCTGATGCTGTGACGTAATGCAGATTTTAGTTGCCACGCTGCGCGGCGCGGTGCACCAACAACAGCGCACGGCCGCGTACGCTGCGCTGTTGCCATCTCTAGTCGCTGTGACATTTCTTTCAAGGCAGCTATGTTGCTTGGGTGCGATAATGCTGTGGTGGGCCCTGCCAACTTTATGCGCTTCGATGTATTGCAGCATGTAGCCCTATAATGAAAGGCTTGATTTGGTTCCATAATTTCATTCAGAGTTAAACCGTTTGGATTTTTAAAAAGTTTTTTAGAGTTTAATAACTTGAATGTAATGTAGTGCATCTTATAGTTTGGCGCACATTGTGCCTAAAAACAAAAGCTATAGAAGCCATTTGGTGCGGTTTATGCTAGAACAGTAGTGTAGCCAGGGGGGGGGGGCGGAAATTGCCCCCCATTGGCCTGTCAACCAAAATGCAGAATAAGACAAATAGCACGTTTTTAGCTCTTCTGAGACTGTTTTTTTGTGCGCTGGAATGGACTAAAAAGTAATTTAAAGAATCTTTTGAAACATTTATTCAGGGGGGAGGGGGGCTAATTTGTCGAAAATTAAAGTTACAAATCAATGAAAACTTTGAAAAATGCACAAAAATAAACCAATCAGATTTGATCGCTAGTGTAAAAACGCCAAATGTAGGTTTATTATAAACTCAGAAATATAACGGAGGGGGGCTATTCAGTGTTAGTTAATTACCAATTACTTCTTTCAAATATCTTTTCATTAGCCCCCCCCCAATTATTTTTCTTTATAAAATATAGACGAAATCGGTTACTGCAAGTGAGTTTTAATGTATAATAGGATTGTATGATTTTGAAGAGAACTGCAATGTTATCATTAGCCACTTCCCACATAGTCCATTAATGCAACCAGTTAAATCATGTTGCGCTGCCGATTTCTATGCCACGTTTTAAATGCATTTTTTTTTTATTAAAATAGCAATAAAATTAAGTTATTTTTGCAAAAAAATGCAAAATTTCGAGCGCTTACGCGGCTGTGCTAGAAAATAATAATTATAGAAGCCATTTATCGATACTATGACAGCGTGTCAATTAACAGTTGTATGTTCCAGTTTGCTGCGCCTTATGGTTTAAAAAATGCTGTAGTGATATCTTCGCTAGAATTAATTTTGATAGAATAAAGTATTCTTTGTTTAATTTAAAAAAAAAAGTTGTTTTTTTGCTTTAATTTTTGCTAACTTGAGTTGATAGCTTTGTTCTGTAATGTAGTATTGCCGCTTTTTTGAGATTTAATGTGACCGGTTTGATGCTAGAAAATTTGACACCGCAGCGATGTGGTTGAGGTTTTGCATCAAACATCTTTCGGGTCTGATTTGGACTTAGATTAAAGTTGGCGAAGTCAATCGTCTTGTGTCAACTGGTTGCCTCTAAAAATTTTGGACTCTTCTCTGAGTGCAACTGTTCTATGCATAATTGGTTCGTTTTTTTTTGTATTTCTACTGCTCATGGCGGTTTTGGACACTTTGCAGAGTTTTGAACTTTTTTTGGTAGGAGTAATTATTATTTGTTTTACTCTAGGTCCTCCATTGAGTAGAAGATAATTGGAAAATTGTTGGAACTGCATGATTGAACACCAGAAGCCATCAAGTTCCATTAATGTTTGTTGTGTATTTCTACAACATGCGTCATGGTCATCACAACCTACTGGAAATTCAGACCCGGCGCCATGCAGGGCATACTGGGGCCATGCCCCCCCAAGCGAGGACTGTGCCCCGAAGAAATTAACAGGCTTGGGGCTTCTGGAGCGCAAATCGAGTTCCAAATTAGTGTTTTTTGTGGACTGACACCAGATTTTGTGACGTTTTTGGGATGAAGACCTTTTTTTTTCTTTTGGAGATCACCTGTTTTCGGCCGGAAAAATCACTTGAAATTCCGATTTCGGCTGGAAAATCCCTTGCAATTTCAGTGAAAACCTTTTTTTTGAGATCACCTGTTTCTGGCTGGAAAAATCCTAGCAATTTCAGTAAAGACCTTTTTTTTTGGAGATCACCAGTTTTCGGCCAGAAAAACAGCTTGAATTTCCGATTTCAGCCAGAAAATCCCTTTGAATTTTTGCTCCTCACCTTGTTCATTTGATCCAGACTGGGATAACTTTCTCGTGCCCCACTGAAATTCACACAAAATAAACTTCTCGTGTCCCCCAGTCACACTATCCTGGCGCTGGGCCTGTGGAAATCGATCATGATTTGGGTTAAGCTCTGTTGACTAACAATATCACATTTTCTCCTTTAGTGATAAGAGTAAAAAGCATAAGTAAAGCCATCAAATTTCATTAATGTTTGTGCTGTATTTCTTCAACATGCCTCATGGTCAACACACCAGAATGAAAATTGCTCATGGTTTGGGTTAAGCTGTTGGCTGAACTTGTGACATTTTCTTTTCCCACCATGAAATCAAGACATTGGTGATTATTAATGCTTCATAGAGTTGCTGCTTGACTTTTCCAGGATCCAGGCATTACTCATATTCAAGTTTTATAAGCAAAATGTTGGTGATGTATAATAAAATATCAGCTTTCTGAGACTGATTGTTGGCATCCTTTTTAATCCTCTGGTTATTTTTTACTACAAGTTTTGATTAAACCTATGAGACAGCTTTTGCTTTACACTTGTTTATACATCAATACTATCAATAATAATTTGTGCTTGTATCTACGTGAAGCGACAACCAGATTGGGGGTTCCTCACTCCCTCCGAAACATTACAATCGTAAGAGATGCCCTATGTGTTACTTTCAGAAATATTAACTGCTTTGCGCTTAAAATTTTGTACTTTTGGTTGCAACAAATTTAGTTTATTGAGTTTTTGAAAATATCGAATACAGATGTATTACAAAAGTTGCAATATCTGTCTTATTGAGAGAATTCAAAAGTTCCTCCTCGGAGTACAGAAAACTTATTGAATGCTCTAATCGCACAATCAATTTTCTGCAGTTTCAGTGGTAATAATATTACTGCAGTATAGGGTAATTGAAATTTTTTAGCTACCATAGTTCGCCCTATTTTCGTTTTATGAAAGTGCGAGTAGCCTGACATCTGTGAGATTTCTCTCAATCTTCGGCTAATGCTAGGGTAAGCATTTCTCCAAATAAGTTTAGATTTAGCAGGTGAGCGATTGAATCCAAAACTTTTATTATCAAATTCTCGTGCGTTACTGTGATATAAAACGACCAGAGTAGTAGTAAAAAAAAGCGTTCGTGTGAAAAAAAAGATGAATACTGCAATAAGCATGTCAACAAAAATTTTAGTTATGAAATCACGATTTATAATGCAATTCAATCTGATTGAATTCAAGAAGTTAACTCAAACCGCTTGGGGGGAGGAGTTAATGCAATAATGATAAAATGCGTGTTGTTTTTGCAGAAGGGATTAAATGCAAAAAAGATTGTAGTTTAATGTGTTCGTGCACTCAAACCGTTCGACAATTCGAGAGGATAACCTACACCTGCATGCTACGCATCATGCACCGTCTATTGTGTTTCCAGGGGTGGACAACATAAAGTTTATTTAAAGCTGATATAGGAAAGAGGCGAAAGACGCTCAACATTTGGCTTAAACGGACACGAGACAGAGGTGGAGTTGAGGGCACAAAGCTCGAGGCCAAGGACACAAAAAATATCCGAGGCCAAAGACAGCCTTTTCAAGGACAGATCCTTTCTAGGGCAAGGACACAGGCGCAAGTGTTCTCCAAAAAAAAAAAAAAAATGTCTTCAAAATTTCTTTTCAGGTGTTTTAAAAAACACAAAATTAAAAAATCTCCAAAAAAACAAGTTTTTCTACAAAAACGATCAACAAAATTTTAAGGATTCCAAAAATACTGCTGTTCTCAAGCCGAGGACAGGGCAATTTTCGAGGACTTAAAGTTTTGAGGCCAAAGACTTCAAAATGTGTCCTCGAGGACTCCACCTCTGTAAATGGAATGTATCAGTAGAACTGAAAAACAGTTGAAAGCTGAAAACAAAATGTACCCTGCAAAACATTGTGATCAGATCTTTCCACCGAGTCACTCTCCGCTAAGAGGAATTCAAAAGAGGAAGAACCGGACCTTTAAAACCAGCCTCTAGTGCCCATTAGTGCAGGCCCGGCGCCACGAGGGGGCATTCCGGGGCTGTGTCCCCCCAAATGACTGCTTGTGTGCCTCAAACGAGGACTGTGCTCCGAAGAGATTAACAGGCTCGGGGCTACTGGAGTGCAAATCGAGGCCTAAGACACCCAAATTGGTGCTTATCGCCTTAGAATTTGCGAGCAAGAACTGTTTTTTCGTAGTTTTTGTGGACTCACACCGGATTTCATGAAACTTTGGGGACGAAGACCTTTTTTTTTTAAAAAGTCGCAAAATTTTGAGATGAAAAGCAGAGTTAGTGAAAATTTTTGAACTGAAGACCTTTTTTTTATGTCACCTTTTTCGTTTGCTCCACACTCTTAAATTCACGTAAATAAACTTCTCGTGCTCCCCAAAATTTATTTCTGCCCCCCTAGTCACGCTATCCTGGCGCCGAGCCTGCATCAGTGGCCTATAAGTTAATTTTTGTAATTTTGTTGGACTCACCAAGTTGCTTTGGCCAGGAGACAGCAAAGAAACCTTTTGGTCTTCGAGTTAAGCTGCCACGTTTTGTCTACCACACACTGTGGAGTCTTCACGGTGTCCCTTTATATTGTTGAACGCTAAGCAAGGAATCGAACCCAGATCTAGCTTTTCAGTAACAGACAGTCGATCACCGATTGGCCGCACGTTGTTTTTTTGTGAGGAAGGTAGAAAAAAATTCACGTTTAAATTATCAAAAAGACGATACTACTTCTCGTGATGCATAATCTGACCCAAATTTAACCGAAACAACAAAGAATTGTAATAAATCTGTGATTTCCGTCATCCAATTCAGCATATATTATGGCCACCCACAGAATACGCTGTTACACTCGTAAGCGCAGTTTTATATAGTGTAGACACGCCTGACGTACGAGCGTAAAAAATTTTGAAATTTTGTACGCACAGTGTAGACCGGCCCTTAATGTCAAGAAAAGCTATGAATAGTATTTCTACTACAGTACTTGTCTTTTGTAATAATAAGTCAATTAAGATGTTTTTTTTTGACGTTTGCAGGCCAGAGTTTTAATATTTTAATCGTTTTGCGTGCTTCTGGCCTAAAGGCTACCAGCTCGGAAGCCTAGGGAAGAGCCACCAGAACGGCGACTACTTAAAACAAGCAATGCGAAAAATTGTCTTCCCACAGGAATCGAACCTGCAGAAGCACGCAAAACGATTAAAATATTAAAACTCTGGCCTGCAAACGTCAAAAAAAAACATCTTAATTGACTTATTATTACAATCATACAAGCAAGTTGCTGGGTTTAAAGAGCCAAAATTAAGCATGCGAGGAGGCGTCTTCTCTAGCTCAAGTGGTAGAGCAGTGGACCGGTAATCCAAAGGCTGCAGGTTCGATTCCTGTGGGAAGACAATTTTTCGCAGTTCTGGTGGCTCTTCCCTAGGCTTCCGAGCTGGTAGCCTTTAGGCCAGAAGCACGCAAAACGATTAAAGTACTTGTCTTGTTGGATTTCCGTGGAGTTTCATCTACAACGCAAGCAGGAGCAGCACCACATAACAAATCTACAATCACCACCATTTAATTGGGGAAACACAACATCTAACTAGAGCTTGTCATCTCAGTATTTGTAAGTGTCTATCCAGTGGACCTCAGATTGTAAAGTTATATATTGGACCGTGAAATTGCAGTACAGTACTATAACAACACTGAGCAGTGAGCACATTGTGCGGTGACAGCGCATTAAAAAACTGTTCCATGTTAAGACTTAAAAAGGCATTAAGTCAAGTTTTTAACTGTTGACCAAAATGTGGGAAAAAGTTGAAAATGCCATTCTCACCAAATTTGAACTTTCTACGTCTTCCCGTTTTCAAGATATCTCAGCTCAAAGTTAACAATTTTCCTCTTACTTCAATGTTGCCGTTTTTCCAGTAGTGACAGAAAACAAACTTTTAGAAAGTTGGCTTGAATTTCCTTGAAAAGCAGCTAATTTACAATTCTGACCCTTTACTTTTGTTTTAACAACCCTGCCCAAAACACTTAATGAGAGTTACAAACATGCAGTAACTATTCGAAATTTTGCTTGTTGTTGACTTGTTGGTAAAATTTCTGAGGGAAAATAGCCTTTTGAAGGAAAAATCAAATGGTCATATCTTGGGAACGAAAAGTCGTATAAAGCTCAAATTTGGTGAAGTTGCCTATTATTAGTCAAAATTTATAGGGAGAAAACCGAGGAAAAACATTTTTGACCTGAATGCCCTTTCAAGATACCATTAATTCGGAATAGTTATTAAGTATGATGTTTAGGTTTTGCCAAGGCTTGCAACGAGAACTTCGCTCTGAATGCCTAACTCGCCAAGATATTTGACAGCGCCAAACCAAGAGCTACGCTTCACCCAAGTAGAAGCACATTCTGTGCATTGCTTAATCATTCTTCGTCAGATGTTTCGGTGTCAGATTCATATTCTACTTCTACGGGCCGATTTGTATTCATCGGTATGTCAGAAAAATCATCTTCACTTTCATCTGAATATTCCTCTTCGTTCGCATTAACTTCATCAGCAAAAATTTTATCGTTAGAATCGCCATTGGTTTTATCATTTGCTTCATTCATTGCACCGTTTTCTTTGGAAATCTTATTTTCAAATTGGATTGGCCTAAAAGAAAAAAAAATTTACTTCATTTTCAATTTTCATATCTTTGACATGAAAGATACCCAGTAAAACTTCCAAAAATCGCAGAATAATTGGAACGATCGACGCTCGCGCCGCGTGTTCCTTTGTTTTTACTTGGCCATTTTCCAACTAACGAGTGCGAAATTTCAGACTTTTGCGTATAACTCGAGAACGGTTTGGTCTAGCTCCATGAAATTTTGGCAGCAGTTTGAGATTAATGAGCTATATGTTTGTACTAAATTTCAAGGCAATAGGTCACGTGACTTTGGTTTTAGAACCCGAAAACCGCCCCGCAAGTTTGGCGTAAAAAGCCGTCTCAGTCAAAAACGGCTTTAAGTACGGCAAAAAATATTTCATATCGGTGTATGTCTTAAGATACCCTTTCATCCCAACCAACCCACTTTTGGCCGCGATAAGGTTTATTTCTTTTTTTTTTCTTCCTAATTTTTGTACGCTCTTCTTCAAAACCACAACACATCGAAATCTAATTTTTGTGTAAAGTTGTTGAGCTGCAAACGCAATATTGTCTCCCAAACTGTTTTCGGGCAACTCCACCGGGAACCCCCCCAAAATCAATTTTTTAAACGGCTCAAGCTAGAGTGCTACTTTTTTTGCTATCAGTAGATATTTAACAGACAAATATTTTGACATAGTTTGGGGGTGCCACCCCCCGGGGACCCGCCAAAAATCAATTTTTTGAACGGCTCAACTTAGGGTGCCAGTTTATTTTGATATTAGTAGATGTTTAACAGACAAATATTTTGACATAGTTTGGGGGTGCCACCCCCGCGGGGACCCCCCCAAAAATTAGTTTTTTGAATGGCTCAACTTAGGGTGCCAGTCTGTTATGATATCAGCAGATATTTAACAGACAAATATTTTGATATAGTTTGGGGGTGCCACATCCCCGGGGACCCCCCCAAAAATCGATTTTTCGAATGGCTCAACTTAGGATGCCAGTTTGTTTAGATATCAGGAGATATTTAACAGACAAATATTTTGACATAGTTTGGGGGTGCCACCCACCGGGGACCTCCAAAAATCAATTCTTTGAACGGCTCATCTTGAAGTGCCAGTTTGTTATGATATAAGGAGATATTTAACTGACAATTATTTTGACTCTACTTTTCTGGAGGTTCCATAATCAAATATTTTTGAATAATTGCTGATTTTACGATAGACAAAAAGTACTTTTGAGCGTCACAGCACTAGCTTTGCGTCGGTCGTTCACGGGGTTTGCTGGCAAACTCCCATCTAGTTATTTTCTTGACAAGGCAAATTACGAGTATATACAGCAATTTCGAAATGCTACCAGCTACCAACAACAATGTGATGCTATTGCTGCGAAACTCTTGCATTTTCAGTGTGAAAAAAGCTAAAAAAAACAAACTTTAACTCTAAGGGGGTTTAAAGCCCGACGAAGTCCAACCTCAGACCTCCACGTGGTGTCGAGTGGAAATAGTGGAAACACTGGCAAATTGAGGCAATGGCAACCGACCAATGAAGATGGGCGAGGTTAAGGAGTGCAGGAATTAGCAACCAGGCAATAGCACAAGCGTAGGCCTGATACTGCGAAGTCTTGCCTTCGATTTTTCCGACCCCCGACTCGAAGGCCAACAGGAAACTACGGGCTAAAATGGAAACCGGTGGTGATAGGCCAATATAGTGGCGGAAAATCAATGCGAGTATAGAGTACAGCGGATAAAATGCTGTGTTGTGGCCACAAGATAGAAAGGATGCTGGTCTTAGTTTGGCTACCATAGGACTTCGTGTCGATCAGCTTGTGAAAATCCCCTCACAACTATAGTTCCAGATGGCACCTGGGTAGGAATCTGCAGCTGTACCGGGGGGGGGGGGGGCTCCGCCGAGGCCAGTTCTCCAGAGATAAGTCCGTCATTTGCAGTGTTGGTGTGTCGCCCTCGGTAAAAATGGCAGTTCGTAGCCTTCTGTCAGTCTGAATGATTTGGTCTGAGACTTTTCCAAGTTCAAAGAAAACCAACCCTATGAAGATGTCAAATAGGAATAGACCTAAGAAAAGTAACACGGATCACACCCCTAAATTCAAAAGAAGTGGCACGGCAACAGCCAAGAATCAGTGAGTTCTTGAGTGACAATGCCAACAAAGATAAAACTCGGCCATCTGCGCCTACCAGTCCAGATGCCGAAAAAGCATCAAACCTGAGCCCTCAAGTTGAGAAGGTTTCTTTGCTAAAGGAGTCAGTCTCAGTAACTGAGGGTACAGCAAAAGTGGCATGGTCAGTTGTGAAACCGAATACCACCTCAACTACACCTGTGGAGCTTCAGAGTTAAAGTAATTTCTCGAAAATTGCATGCAGGTCTGAGGAGAAGCGAGGAAAAAACTACGAAAAAAATCGGAAGAGAAATGAAAAGAAGCGAACGACGAAGGGTCGGCTGCTATGGCATTGTCCGACCATGAGTCTTCCGATCACTCCTACAGTCAAACCAAACGGGCTAGAGAATCTTCGGATTTTCTATCCTATACAACAGACCTCCCGCAGAAGCGTGGAAGACATTAAGTAGCTCATGATATGCAAGAAGGCAGAGCCAAGAAAATGACGGCTGGTACAAGCACCCCAACTAGCTATGTTCGGGCTGTGAAGGCCAGCAATTAATTATTACGAGAAAAGAGTCTGAAGGGGATGGTGGTACGAACAGCATGGATCTTCATGAGGTTTAGAGTACCATCATCAAAATGTTTCTTCCTATCGATCCGGGTTTTCTCGTCCATATCAAACACTTTTACCTTTGAAGATAAAATGCTCATAATTTGTAAGGATAAGACCTTAGAGTGGGCAAAACATGTGGTCGAGGCAATTCAACCGTCCTTGGTAGATCATCAAGGTTACGATGCAAAAGGCCCAAAAGACTTGCCTCCAGCAAAAATCTTCGGAATCTGGTTACCATAGGATGAAAGTTTAAGCATTTCCTATGCCCTTAAGCTGGTTTCCCGTTGCAGCGCAAAAATCAGTCTCAAGGATTTGGAAGCAAAGCATTGAGCGAAGGGAAACGGAGAGGTGCTACATGTAGCGTCCATTCGGAAACCTTCGCTAACCGCGCTTAAAGAAACGCAGTACAATCCCTACGCTGGTTATCGACGGGTGCAGTTTCAGAAAAAGAAAGGTGCAAAGCAGAATCAGAAAACGGAGGCGTCATCGCGATCGCCAACGGATAATGATACTTGTGTGGCAGTAATGGATACAGCTGAGCCTAGCTCTTCGACAGGTACAAGAAGCCAATCACTTCTAGTTTATAGAGGTCAAAGCTTCTCTCTGCAATAAGAAGTAGCCCAATTAGCTGTTCTAATAGTAAAGCGCTCTGCTTGGGTACTTCTATTATATACACAAGAATGGCTCAGGATTATAGCAAACATCACGATAAATCAAATAAAGCAACGACGGCAACAAAGTTACCCTCTCATGATATAGATTGTTGGCAAATCAACATACACATATGTAAAGCAGCAAGCCATAACATGTGTGAAGTAACAAAAAACATACGTTCTGGGGCTCAAGAACCATGGATATATACCACTAAAATCAGAAGTAAGCTACGAGACTGGAACCTCTTTTAAGGTATTGAAAAGGGTAATCGTCCTCGAGCGTGCATTTATGCTACTCCTGTTTTTTGTTGTTTTATAATCCTGATGTTTTCAAACAAGGATATTGTGGCAGTTAGAATTTACAATGAATGCCGAAAGAAAGATAGTTTTGTTTTCTTACTGGCATACATGGCAGCCGAAGAACCAGCTCAGCCCAATTTACTGAGGAATCTGTTAGTTTTCACAGAAAATGAACAAACCCCTACTATTGTAGGAACAGATGCAAATGCACATCACACTATATGGGGATCCTCCGATATAAACCTTCGGGGAGAAGATCTAGCGTATAGTGTTAGTGCAGACCTGAATTTCTATAATGTAGGTAATAAACCAACATTCAGAACTAAAACGCGTGAAGAGGTTCTGGACTTAACCTTAGTGAATGAAACCGAGTAGTTTGGCTGGCATGTTAGTAACGCATCATTATTTTGGATCACATGCATATTAGGTTCCAGGTAAAAACAGAATCCTTTGTAATGTCCGTCGTACGTGTTGGAACAAGTATGTAAACGAGCCCGAACAAACACTAGATGGGAGTTTGCCAGCAAACCCAGTGAACGACCGACATGTAGCTAATGCTGTGACACTCAAAAGTACTTTTCGTCTACCGTAAAATCAGCAATTATTCAAAAATATCTGATTATGGAACCTCCAGAAAAGTAGAGTCAAAATATTTGTCAGTTAAATATCTCCTGATATCATAAAACATGGGCACCCTAGCTTGGGCCATTCAAAAATTGATTTTGGGGGTCCATTTGGGGGGTCTCTGAAAAGGTGGCCCACCCAAACTACGCCAAAATATTTGTCTCTTAAATATCTGCTGATATCATAAAACACTGACACCCTAAGTTAAGCTGCAGAAAAAATTGATTTTTAGGGGGTCCATTTGGGGGGTCCCCGAGAGGTTGGCACCCCCAAACTATGCCAAATATTTATCTGTTAAATATCTGCTGATATCAAAGCAAACTGGCACCCCAAGTTGAGCCGTTCAAAGAATTGATGCTTGGGGGGTCCATTTGGGGGGGGTGGCACCCCCAAACTATGTCAAAATATTTGTCTGTAAAATATCTCCTGATATCATAACAAACTGGCACCCTAAGTTAAGCAGTTCAAAAAACTGATGTTTGAGGGGTCCATTTGGGGGGATCCCCGAGGGGGTGGCACCCCCAAACTATGTCAAAATATTTGTCAGTTAAATATCTCCTGATATCAAAACAGACTGGCACCCTAAGTTAAGCCGTTCAAAAAATTGATTTTTGGGGATCCATTTTGGGGGGTCCCCGGGGGGTGGCACCCCCAAACTATGTCAAAATATTTGTTTGTTAAATATCTACTGATATCAAAAACAACTAGCACTCTAGCTTGAGCCATTCAAAAAATGGATTTTTGGGGCCCCATTTTTGGGGGGTTCCCGATAAAGTTGCCCCAAAACCCTTTGGGAGACAATATTGCGTTTGCAGCTTAACAACTTCACACAAAAATTAGATTTCGATGTTTTGTGGTTTAGGAGAAGAAGAGCGTACAAAAATTAGGAAAGGAAAAAAAGAAATGAACCTCATCGCGGCCAAAAGTGGGTTGGTTGGGATGAAAGGGTGTCTTGAGACATACAACCATATGAAATATTTTTTGCCGTACTTAAAGCCGTTTTTGACTGAGACGGCTTTTTACGCCAAACTTGCGGGGCGGTTTTCGGGTTCTAAAACCAAAGTCACGTGACCTATTGCCTTAAAATTTGGTACAAACATGCAACTCATTAATCTCAAGCTGCTGCCAAAATTTCATGGAGCTAGACCAAACCGTTCTTGAGTTATAAGCAGAAGTCTAAAATTTCGCACTCGTTAGTTGGAAAATGGCCGAGTAAAAACAAAGGAACACGCGACGTGAGAGTCGGTCGTTCTAATTAAATGAACGAATTTTACCACCAGTACCTTCCTCACATAGGTGGGCAGTACCGCGGTACTTTGCTATTTTTTGGCGGTACCGGTACTTCAGTTTTATTTTAACTTTTAGCAGGGATTTTTTTGTTTTAACTTAGCATTTAGCAATTTGCTGGCCCTTTGGAAAATTGACATTTACGTGCAATGGCACAATGATGCATTACCAGTATCCATGCACCAGCGAAATAAAAAGGCTAACATTTTCATTAGCGGTTTTGCTAACGCTCAAAAATGTTAACGGACTGATTATCGAAGCTAATTTTTCTAGCCAATCCGCTAATCCGCTAGAAAAAAATACTTGCAACTGTGGCTTCAACTAAGTATAGTCTAAAACAGGGACGTGAAGGCGGAAGCTGGAAGTGGTATAAATTTTTGTGGAAGCGGAAGCACTTTGATGAAAGAGGTTGGAAGTGGAAGCAAACTCGGAAGCGAAAGTGTTGAAAAGGAGCAGGAAGCGGAAGCAATTTTTTCAAAATCAGCCGCTTCCGGATTTTCAAATTGCTACAACCGTAGGAATAAAATGTAATAATATTATGTTTAGGTACATAACAATGTGTACAAAATTTCCACCTTAGTCACTGCCATAATTATTAACGTTTGTGCTGCTTTAAATTATAGTAATTAATAAAGAGCCATGAGCACACCGTTTTGGCGTGAGATCATGGGTGTGATATACGTAATATACCACTTTTACTGCCATGGCATCAGTTCACTGAGGCCAGCAGTGGCCACGATGTGGCCATGGTATTTTGGCGTACTTTTAGGGTGCCACTCTTTCTACATCCAGTATGAACGGAAATAGTGTGGAGGCGCATCCCCAAGGAACTCCAAATTACACCGCTTTTTGAACCCCCAAAATTGAACCTTGCTTTTTTTATACAAGAGACAAAGGCTGCGTTTACACATAGCAGTTTTCGCAATCAGGAATGACACTTCAGCCATGTGTAAACGAGCTTTCTCATCGTCAAACCAGGATTCGTACTTATTATTTTCGAGCGGTTTTCGTGCCTAAGCTTCGCGCCTCGAATTGCCAAATTTCTTGTTTAAACGCTCTTGACACGTAATCCTCGATCGCATGATTTTTATTGTGTGTTTTTGGGATTAAAGCGTTTGACGCTGTAACATCTGCAAATACACCTACAGCGCAGTTAGTCCTTTTGCTTTGTCTGTAACGTTGTTTTCGCACTTCTTTTAATGCCTTTCAGGTTTCAAAACCTCGAAAAAGGCAGGTTTGAAAACCGAGTTTGAAAACTGGTTTTCGCTACTTTTCATCTTTTCCACATGCGCAAGGTTTCGTTCTTCGTCGTCAAAACCATTACGTGTAAACGACTTTTTTGTCATGTGCAAACGCGACAGATTTGACACCCAGGAGCGAAACCTAATTGTCAAACCCGTATGTAAACGCAGCCAAAAAATCTCCTTGAGAATCCCCCAAAAGCGTGGCTAAAAGTGCAAAAGGTTTTAGCTGCGACGATTCTGATCGCATAATCTGGGTTCAACCCTAACTCTGGTCACGTTGTTGCGTCCTTGGATAAGGCGCTTGGTGATGATTATCTCTGCCTGAAATTCAGAAGGCTTCGAACAAGCAGCAAATTCAGTGGCAAGAAATTAAATTATTGTATGTTCACGAAAAATTTCTCTAAAACAAACTGTATGTCTACGTAGTTCGCACTACTCGCGGAAACAAACCAAATCGCTCAAAGCGATGATTTAAACTCCCGTAGATGAGGTCGATCAGTCCAATTTTTTTCTTTTAATTCTTTTTGAAAAGTACCGCGGTACTTTTGATTTGAAAGTACCGGAACGGTGGTAGTATTTTTAGAAAAGTACCAAGTACCAGCACCGCGGTACTTTTGTAAAGTACCGTGCCCACCTATGCTTCCTCAAAAGAAGACATTAATGTGCTGGCAAACACGGTTCATTCAGTAATAACTAAATCATATGAAGCTGCTTGCCCTATGCGAAAGTCGCTACGTAAAAAAGATAACATTTGGTGGAATTCTGAGCTAGCAAGCCTTCGAAAAAAAGCATGCCGAGCTTGGAGAAATGCCATTAAAACAATACAAGAAGAAGATTTGGAGGCTCAAAAGCTCATCCTATCCTATTTCAAAAAAGCTGCCAGAAGAGCAAAGCGCGATTCATGGCATAACTTTGTAGAGAGCACGAATAGTCAAACACCAACGGCTCGGCTGGTTAAGATTATTCGGAGGAATGAAACGGTGCATGTTAGCAACGTAATTAAACATAACGTAGAATTCACAAAGTCTCTACTAGAAACTTTGAACTATCTGCTCGATATCTTATCACCGGGTTGTCAGCAGACAGATAATCATGCCACCAGGTCTAATTTAGTGGACAATCCATTCAGGAGACCTGAAGATACCGAAATGATTGCAAACATATGTTCATTCGACCGTATGAAAGCAGCTATTGACGGATTTCAACCATTCAAAGCCCCAGGGCTAGACCGGCTATATCCTGTGCTGTTACAGAAAGTTTGAAATTAACTGAAAGGATATTACCACGTCATCTTAGAAGCACGTCTGAAACAAAGCTATGTGCCATTGGCATGGAAAGAAGGCACAGGTATATTTCTCCCCAAACCCAGAAAGGAAAGCTATTTTGAAGCTAAATCCTTCCGTATGATCACTTTTAACTTCTTTCCAACCGAAATGGTCGGAAAGACTAATTCTGTATCATATTAATGAAGATAATAATGACCAAGCATAGCTCTCTGCATTGCAGTATGGATTTCGTGCAGATGTTTCTACGGAAATTGCTTTGCATGAATTTGTGCGCAGTGCAGAGCATTGCGTTGTTAGAAAAAAGCCGGCTTTGGGTATTTTCCTGGATATTGTTAGTGCCTTCGACAACGTCACCTTCGGTAGCTTTGATACGGCTCTGTGAGGGCTGGGCATGTCTAAGATTTTCACCTCATAGACACCAAGTAGAATTATATGGTGATAAAGTTAAAAGGAAAGTGGTGAAGGGCAATCCTCAAGGAGGTATTCTGTCCCTTTTTCTGTGGAACTGCATCTTAAACAGCCTGTTGCTCGAGTTACGTAGCAGGGGTTTTATGTTCAAGCCTATGCCGATGATTATTGTTGTTGTTGTAGCGCATATTTATCCTCCTGTCACCGGACAGCGTCAGACGCTAACTTATTAGACGATCCGCACACTTTTCATTGCATTGACTACTTCGTGATTGGAGGAATCCGCACCTGCTTAGGAGTTTCCAATGATCCAATGTTCCAGTGGATTTCTTTGAATTCTTGTCCACTGAATTTGCTGCTTGTTTGAAGCCACCAAGCAGAGATAATCATCATAAAGCGTCTTATCCAAAGACGCAACAGCATGACCAGTGTGCAAGTTGAACCCAGATCATTCGATCAGGGTCGTCATAAAAATGACGCCTTTACCCTCTCGGCCATGCTGCCAACCAAGTGTTGGTTACTGGTACTGATATGTTTTGGATCAGAGGTATGGCCCAAAAAGCAATCAAAATTGCTGCAAACTGGGCTTCGGAACAAGAGCTACAATTTAGCAGCAAGAAAACCGAAATTGTACAGTTTACTCACAAACGGAATTCAGATTTGGGTTCCTTGACAATGAATGGTTCAAAACTTGAACTTTCCAAGGAAGCAAGGCTGTTACGGGTTACTATGGAGAGCAAGCTAACTTGGAAACCACACAATACCCGCAAAGCATTAATGCAATGCAGATAAATTGTGGGTAAAACATGGGAAATAAAGCCATCCATGATGAAATGGATACACACAGCTATGATATGTCCAATCATGCCATATACATGTGTGTCCTGGGCTGGCGGTCTCAACAAAAAGTATCAAGTGAGGACACTCACAAAGGTGCAGAGACTTGTTTGTCTAATGATTTCTTCAGGTTTTTCTGGCACCCCTATTGGTGCTCTGAAAATATTGCCCAACATAACTCCCATTGAGGAATTCTTGTTGGCTGAGGCAGTACGAGGGTCATACAGAATCACTGTTAGTGGATACTGGCATGCCAACCCCGTTGGTTCCTTTGGGAAAACGAAAGCTTATGTTGATGTTTGCAATGAGGTTAGAATAATTTTATCTCTGCTGCAAATCCCAGCTGACTGAATAAAGAAAACTAAGGTATTTGAGAGAAACTATGAATGTCAAATTATGCATAAAAAGAATGCTATCACATCTGAAAGCATGCTAAATCTGAACACTATCAGGGTTTACACTGATGGCTTGAAACTAGATGGAAGAGGGGGTGCGGGTTTTTATGCAGAATACTAGTGACAATCAGTGAGGGGCATCAGGGTATTCTTTGAATACCCAAACAAAATCATCTCATCTGTATTTATTCAAAGTAATATACCTTTTAAATAGTATTTTATATTTTGGTTATTTTTGCTTTCATGGCTAGTTGGCCACAAGCATAGCGTATTCTGCATAGCACTTGGCGAAACCTAGTGGCAGGCAGTCAATTATTTTTTTCGGCATTGTGGCGCTAAACGTTGATATGCAGTCGCTGTAGCTTGACTGCGCTGGAAGGTATCAAAGCGAAGTTGTGAAAACCCAAAATGACGTAGCAAAGTGAAACCATGTAACGCCCAGCCTCTGTATTGACCAATCAAATTTGGTCAAGTGAAGAAACGTCACGATTGACGTCATCCTAGGTTTTCAGATAGCGAACGTGATTACCTTGCCTTCAGCTGCCTGCGCCTGTGCTTGCGCGATCAACCGTTACAGACCTGTCAATTAAATTAACTACCCTGAAACATCATAATACTTTCTCCATATCAAACAATTGACAGTAAAAGACTTGCAAGGTTTTTAGCAAAAATAACCTACTATGCGGAAAATTTAAAATTCGTCTAAGTAAATTACGACAGCAATATAACACAACAAATGCTGTGGATAGTTTGTTGGGATGTTCCTTCACTCAAAAAACTTTTGAAGAAAAAAAAGCAATCGTTGCTGCAGGTAGACCCAAACCATTAAAAGATCCTTTTCTTCCTTAAAACGCATCAAATCGTTTTCTCAAAATAAAATGGAACCAGACAGACTTTCAGAGTTAGACCTTATATCCATCGAGTCACAATTACTGACAGAAGTCATGGAAACCAAATCTTTTCAGGATTCCGTCATAACAGAATTTGCTTCAGCGGAAAAGCGAATGGAATTTACTTTTAAATGACTTTCTTGCATCTGCAGTAATTCTGAAACTTTGCCAATTTTAGAGCTCTGGACTTTGTAGTAAACAGTTTTGTTTGAATTGCTAATCAAACGGCCAAAGCTGTTTCAGCTTGTACTATTTCTTTGCTTTTTATAGGCAACTGATCATTGTATGAGGTAAAGGCGTGTTAAAAGTTTTAATCAATAGCTTGAATTGAGTATAGCATTGAGTGTAGAAGTTATAGTTTATCTTTTTCATTTTTCTACACCTCCACTATACTCATTTCACTCAACAGCTGAAGCGAGACGAGAAAATTAACTTCAGCTACGCTACCTTCAATTCGAGCCAAAACTTTTTACTCCCAAACGTGTTTTTGCTACTCTCCCCTGTCAAACTTTTTCTTTTAATTTTTATTTTTAAATGGTGCAGTACAAACACTGTATAAATATCAAATGCCACCTATACAAATAGACATAATTCTATAAGCGCAGACCAGATGCGCAATTACTTCATGTACGAAAATAAACAACACAATAAATTTGTAATTGAATACCCAAAAGTTTTTGCCACCGATCGTCACTGCAGAATACCCAAACATCTCCCCAAAACAAGCATTTTTCTACCTTGGAATACATAGCACTGTGTTCCATGCAGAAGTCCTAGCTATTTCAAAAGTGGCTAAGGACCTGCTTTCGGAAAAAATGCGCAATCAACGTATTGTTGTGCTGGTAGATAGCCAGGCAGCTATCAAAGCACTCATAAAGTGCACTGTAACATCAATTACAGTGCTCAACTGCGTTAGAAACCTAAATAAGTTAGGTAAACAAAACCACGTCAGTATTGCCTGGATTCCTGGACATGCAGGTGTTTACGGTAATAATGTGACAGACTATGTAGCCAAATCAGTATCTAAATCAAACATGCATGGTTCTGAACCTTTTATTACAGTACCGTATGCCAGATGTGTTAGCACAATTAAGGACTGATCCACAGATAGATGGAAATCTATGTGAAATAAACGGAAAGACTGCTTAATGACGAAGGAGTCTGTAGATTGGACGTCCTCACAACTAACAATATGTCTCCTTAAAATCAAGAGCCTCAATTAAATAGAGTAGTGCAAGTTTTAACTGGGCACTACAATCTAACGAGACACAATAAAACTATAGGCCGTGGTGAGTCTTTTCTGTGTCCAAAATGTAGCCCAGAGGATGAAACACCAAATTATCATGTAGGCAATTGCAAGCTTTACCAAGATATTTGTGCTAAATATTTTGAAATCACCAAAACCACTGTTCACAATGTGATAACAAAATGTAACATTAACAAACTGGCCACTTACTTAAAAGGAAGCTGGAAGACTTTCTGAGTTCGAGCAGTAATCAAACAAAACTACTAGTAACCAAGCAGCTACAGTCGCAATGGGCCCAAATGAGGCCTATGCAATGTGTAGATGGACTTTACCTAATGGTAGTGTCGCAGCCAACGAAAACTTTCCCACAAAAAATTCATAAATTTATGTAATTAGCTAAACTTTCTCACACCATTTGACATAGTTTTGGCTTCAACGGTGGAAACTATAAACAGTTGTGAATAAAATTCTGTTTTGCTTTATTTCCGCTGTACCGTTTAACTGTTCTTCTTTCAGCAAATTTATATCTTTATATTGATGTCGTTTGGTCGTGAAGAACATGCAAAACTCAGAATAAAATCAACCAAGAAATATTAGTCTATAACAACGACCTAGCGACAGTAGCAGATTTGCTTGCACAGCTGCCAGTTAATAACAATAAAGGGGGTTTAAATTTCTTCAGAATTAGTTTGAAGACCCAAAATTTCAGGTTTCACCTTGGAAATGCCAAACTATGTTTTCAATAATAATGTCATAACTATGTAGATTGTCTAAAGACCATCACTGCCCGAAGCTGAGTTTTCAGTTGTGAGAAGAATTGAGAGAGAACTTTGATAAATGGAGGGAGGAGTATGAAAGCAAACGGATGAGAGTCAATCTTGGAAAAACAAAGTTGATGGTGAGTGGGATGGAGGAAGAAGCATTTGCCAGTAAGATACCGGTAGATCCTTGTGGCGTGTGTGGAACACCAGTTACGTCTAACTCGGTGTTATGTACAGCATGTGGTAAGTGGGTCCACGCAAGATGCACAGAAAAGAAGAAAGCTGCAGTTTATTTGAATAAAAATTTTGTTTGTAAGAAATGTAGAAGCGTGGTAAAGAACTTCAAGGGACCAGCAGATGAAAAACTGTGTGATGGTGTGGAAACTGTAAGCAAATTCACCTATCTAGGTGGCAAATTGAATGCAACTGGTTTGTGCGAAACAGAGGTAACAGCTAGATCAAGGCTTGGTTGGATGAAGTTTAGAGAATGCAGCAAAATACTTAAAAGGCAGAACGCTTTCATTAAAGATGAAAGGAAAGATTTACAAAAGTTGTGTAAGATCAGCTAATATGTATGGAAGTGAAGCATGAGAGAAGCTTGAGAGAAAAAGAGATAGCAGTTTTGAGAAGAACAGAAAATGCTATGATTCGAGCAATGGGTGGTGTGAAGCTATTAGATTGAAGAAACAGCAAGGAGTTGATGGACATGTTGGGCATAAAGGAGTCTTTAGATAGGATGGCTAAAGCAAGCAGTATGCGGTGGTATGGTCATGTTTTGAGGAAAGATGATGAAAATGTGATAGTGAAGGCTTTGAAATTTGAAGTGAATGGTAGTAGAGGAAGAGGAAGACCAAAACAAAGCAAGTAGAGAATGAGATGAAGAACAATGGACTGGGGAAAGAGGATGCATGTGAACGAACAAAATGGCGAGGCGTGGTAAAGACAATGACCATACGAAATTCAGCCAACTCCGCCGATGGGGACAATCCGGATTCAACATGTGATGATGATGCTTATGCTGCAAAGGTTGGCTTGAATTTGAAACCACTCACAAGTTGTCATTGAATTTGAATGAGGCTTTTCGAAAGCCAAGGAATTCGAATGTCTATTTTTAATTTTAAGTCATTGAATTTAAATACAGGATTCGAAATTAACGTTTGCCCACTTGCTCGAGGCAAGCTGAAATCTCCTCGGGCAAGTTATTTTTTGGCTTAACTTGCCCGATGGGCAAGCTAACAAAATAGAGCATATTAAACAACATCAAACAAGATTATTTCAAGAGGCAATTTAGCTCCGCTTTGTTTCAATAAAATTTGTGCTGTGAATAGAGAAAGTAGTTGCTTGCGAATTTTAGTTAAGCACTTTATAATCATCACAACTAGCATTTTGTTTAACTTAATCGTACGCACAACATTAATCACAAATAACACTTTTTAATTGCACTTTATAATGAAACAAACAAACAAACGTGGAAAAAGCAGGTAGAGAATGAGATGAAGAAAAATGGTCTGGAGAAAGAGGATGCATGTGATCGAACGAAATGGCAAGGAATAGTAAAGACAATGACCATACAAAATCCGGCCAACTCCATCGACGGGGAAAATACTGGACCCAACATGTGATATGATATGAATCGAACTCACATTTTTTGATACTCAGACGAGTTTAGCAAAATGCTACTTTTTTTTTTCTATGAAAAATTTCCCAACGCTTGTCGGATTAATCACTGTTTCAAAAATCACAAGTACTACCCTGCGCTGCATGAAGACATCAAGAATTTTGCAATTTTTTTGTTATGATTATTTTGAAGATCTTTTAGCTCCTACACCTTTTGAAAAACTTTTGGCATTCTAGCTGGTGTAGTTTCCAAAATATTCGTGATTAAAAATGCGCTTGAAACAAGCCGTAATCTAAGAATTGAAATAACGTAAGATGAGGATACTTTGCCTGGTAGGGTAACTTTGCCCATTTAAAAAAAAAAAGAGCTAGAGCTGCTCCCATATGCTAGGAGCTGGATCAATGAATGACGCTGTGACAAGGATAGCAAATGAGGTTTCTTTCAAAGATACTTTTAACTATAATATATTTCAGATAATGTACCACAGCATGAAGATATACAAATTATACATGGTGCAAAAAATGAAAAAAAGTTGCCATTCTAACTTTTACTGCCCCCAAGTGGCATATTATTCACATTTTTTAAACAACCTTATTTTCTGTTACTAATGTGTGTTTTGTAATAGACAAAAATACAAGTTTTAAAAATCTGGTATTTTGCTACTTAGCAGGGGCGGCTCGTCTATTGAGACTGCGGGACTGCAGCCCCCCCAAATAATTTCGTGTTTTCTGTCATTGGCATTGCAACAAAAAATTCAAAATATTTTTGCTTTTATATTCAATTTTTATTGAAAAGTTTATGCGATTGCCTCATTTGATGAGCCAATTGAATGCTATGCTTTCGTAATGCCAAGGAAACAATTTTTGTATCACGAGTTAAATAACTTTTGTGCCGACTCGAGACCGCAAAAGTTGCAGTCCAGCTCGCCAGCTTAATTCACCTATCTTCGTGACATCAACTCAATCAAGGCATTTTTTCTTTTTCTATCGAGAGCTATTCAACCGACTGGACTGCAGTCCCTGCAGTCCCAAAATCCTTTTTTCTTCAACAAACGAAATCGAATAGAGCATTGTTTGTGGCAAGGGTTGTTGCAACAGTTCAAATGGTAGCCCTTCTTTATAAGTCGTCAAGGCTTTCCGTCAAGAAAGAAATGATCAAAAAGCATTGATGGTTTCAACGAAAGGGTCATCGACCACTATTCACAATAAAAAAGTGTCGAATGAACTTCATATTTTAAGAACAATGTACTTGAAATTAAGGATACGCTATAAACAGTATCCAGAGTCTTAGAAGCACAATCAAACCTATGATTAATAAAATATTGTAAACTTCTCGTATTCTGTTATAATCTGGTTAATTTGAGATAGTTTGCCTTTCTACGCTCATGTTGATACCTGTAGTCCTAGCTATACTGACGAGGAACAAAAGACGAATGTCGATTCCGAAACAGTGTGTCTTAGGCTATTAATCACAGGTTTGATTGTGCTTCTAAGACTCTGGGTACTGCATATAGAACTTTATTTTCAAGTACACTTTTTTTTACAAGAACTAGTAAATTTTATTGTAAAATTGCATAAGCACGATTTGAACAACCAAAAGTTTTCTCAAATGCCTTCACAATGCGCAATTAGCACTCTATAATCTCGGAATCGTCGCAATTTTGCTTACAAACTGGGAAATCACTAAAATTTCATCGTTTTGAATTGGCACAAAATTTTAAGTTTTTTCAGATTTGAAATTTCTTTTTAGTTTGTTTTTAATTTTTGGTGCTAAGGATGGCATTGATCCTAATTTATATTTAAATTTTGAGCAAAAATAAACCTCGGGTTCGTATAGAGCTGTTCTTATAAAAAATAAGTGTACCTACACAATGTCACTACAACTTAATTGTAAGTTGGGCCGGGATTTTTGAGTCGAATTCAGGCTAAAATTGACATCGGGCTTGATATTCGTACTTGCCTTGTGTTTTAGACTTTTAGGTGCTATGAAACATAATTGAAATAACTTTGCAGCATAGAGTGACGACTTCGTTTAAGCATCAATACGATTATTATGACACATTTGTTAAAGCATCATAATTGATCAGCAATAAGTAACTTTGTTTTATCCGCATTGGGGCAACCACTTATTCAAATTTTCAGACCAGGGACGCCCAAACTTTTTAAGGAACAGGTTACAGTGACTTTGAGCTGACGGCACAATCAGTGAATGAAAAACTGGCAGAAATTTAGATGAAAACCAAAACAAAAAAGGTTTTTATCGCATTTTAATGCAACTTTTGTCGGGATTTTAGATGGTGGCCAATCGAAACGAAAGAGATTTGATTTGTTTTCTCACGAAATTTGTCAGCTAGTTCATATCGAAACCTACTGCTTTGGGGTTAGAGCAGTTGTGTTTTAGACGAAACTTAAGTAACTTTCTGGCTATTTCGGGCCTGTTTTTGGCTTCAAATCACTTGTCGGGTTCGGGCGTAAGCCCGGCCTTAAAGGACCATTGTCAGGGATCGGTTTTATCATTTCGTGGAATTTTGAATAACTTTTGGTACTTTTTAAGCAATATTGACTGATTCTGGGAATGCACTCCATGTTTTATCATTATTCAATGAACTGTCTCCACTAAATCGTCATTTTGTACTTCTGTGGTCTGGGTTGGATTCTTTGGATCTCCCTATCAACAATTTTAGACTTATTCGTAAAGGAGCGCTACAATCATGTTACCGTAACGAAGCACTATAGCAAACGCAAAAATAAGTTGATATGAAGCGAAAAGTTTATAGATCGGCCTTGGCCTACTAAAAATAGTTTCATTTTGTAGATTAGTACGAAAGACGCAAACAAGCTTTGTACAATATCACGAAAAAAAAAATTTGCAGTCCTCCCGTTTCAAATAGGCACGAGCCGCCACTGCTACCTAGAATCGTAGATTTTGTTGATGGAACCCAAATGTGCAGCTGGTACGGAGTAACTTTGCCCACCCACAAAAATTAAGTTTTATTTTAAGTTCGGGTACAAATTACCAGTAATTACTTAAAATTGCAGTGATTTTGCATTTATATTTTAGAATGCGCAAAATCACTGCCATCATATTATTTTATAGAATAGTTAATATCAGTAGGTTACATTATTATCGTTATGCCTAGAAAACATGTATTACTATGCTGTTGAACTCTGTGGTATATCTATGCTATTGAACATGTGATTTTGTATAATAACTGATCTTTTGTAACTCTTTGGTATACTTATGCTGTTAAACATTGTGATTTTTTAAACTCTGTGGTACACTTTATACCTATGTCCTATACTGCTCAACGATTTGATTTTCTAACTCTTGTCTGTCTTTGGTATATCTATGCTGTTAAACTATGATATTTTCTGTTCATTTGAGTCCAGATATTTTTTAAAAACACATACTGTGGGCAAAGAATCCCCATATATTTACCAATATTGCCAATTAATTTGTTTTCACAGGTTGGGCAAAGTTATCCCAAAACACAAGGCAACTTCGCCCACCCATATTTAAAATAAAAAATTTGGAAGATTGCCAAGACCCAGATTGTTTGTGGTTCATTAGTACCAGTATCTGCCTGTATCCTAAAGACAATTACTCATCTGTATTACAACGGCTCTTGGAATTATCTTTCTTCAAACTTGAAAAGTGGGCAAACTATCCCCATGTTATGGTAATTACAATTAAATAATCAATTTTTGCGAAATGCATTATTGGAAAAAGTTAATTATTACCCTACATCACATCATTCAACATCTGACACAACATCATGCACAAAAACTTGATTCTCGGAATAGGATACACGACTATGCTCATTTTGCAAACTAGTGCTTTTTGCTAAGAAGTGTATTTTACAATTTTTTTTCCAAAGTTGCCCAACAGGTAAGTGGTTGAAAAAGTTAATTTCGACCCCTGTAAATGTCTTATTAAATGAGGACAAAGGTAAAATCAATGAAGGTAATTACAGTTAGGCAAATTGTATTAAATCAGATTGGCCTCGACTCCATCGCTTTTGACGCAGCAGTTCCAGAGATATTCCACTTCAAACACGACGTTGCAGCCTCCTAATGTTATAACTTTATTGGCAACCCTGACGTTGATAGTCTTTAGTAAAGTTCACACACAAGCTATCAATGTTTAAGTCACTGTTTCATAACCAGTTCAGCGTTCTACCGTTATTTTGCGGTAACTGCAACCTGCTACATAAGAGGTTCGCACCGATCCGTCACAGTTATGTATGACCTGTTACTGGTTGTAATACTTGCATTGCAGTTTTGTTAATGGACCATTTAGGCTTATCAAGTTTGGGCTTTGTAATCACCATACACCATCAAACTATGCTTAAATTGAGAGCTACTGATAAATTTACAGGCTACATAATGCATTTTACCTTGGTGTTAACTTGCTAGTTTTGAAGTGTTTGCCCAGATCATTTATCCTGTAATCACTTATCTAGTATCAGTGATTATTGAGGAAACAAGTGATAAGTTTTAACTTTAATTTCACTTAGTTGCACAGTTACACCTCTGCTGCAATGCAGAACTCATTCACTGGAATAGAACTGCCTTGAAGTAAGACCAAAAGCAAAGTGTAGATCTGTAGCATTGGGCCAAAGGGTAGCCTATGTCTTGGTGGTATAGCATTCAGCTTGCTGGGTGGTGTTGCTTTTATGACTATCCAAAATCATCACTGGGTACCAGTACCTTGAATACGGGTAAAGTAATCACAGATTTTAAAAATACTAAACAAAAACCAAATTGACCCCAATTATATAACAAATTGGTAGCCAAGCTGCATATTTAAAACCACTTCTAAAGTTAAAGTCTATTCAGAAGCGATTCTATCTAGGCTGTAATAAATCTATTACATTAAGTGTAATAAAAGGTTCATCAGAATCACTCAGCCAATTAGACCTCTTTAAAAACTGATGAGATTTTTGTTAAATTACACAGCACAGTTTCCATATTTGTAAATTTCTGTCAAATAAGTAAACTTCATTAACAGTCAAATACTGATATGATCACAGATATCAAATCTATTCCGCAAAAGTAAAAAAGTGATGAGTTATTAATTGCATTTATATCATTTAGATTTGCATAAACAATTTTAAGGTGATGTAGAACTTAAATATGAACTTAAGCAATATGATACAAGTATGAATTCACTAAACTTTGTTTTTCAGAAGTAATCAGTAGGTAAGATACACAGTAGTTTGGTAGTGGAATGAAAAAATGTATATATTCATCAAACTAGGCTTACTGTACATCTAACATGAAACTACCCGAAATTAACCTTTTTGATGGATGTGGTTAGCAAAAACAGTGAATTTGAATTGGCAAATTCGCTTGGTTAATCAGTACTGTGGTATTGAGTAATGTAAGAAGACTTCAAAAAAAAATGGTAGAAAATGCAGAACTAGAAAATTTCACACTCAAAATTGCGCTAAATCAGTGTTTGAGTTTTTTGAAATGTTTCAACTCTCAATATCTGATGTGATTGCAGTTTTTGACTCACATCGATAAGGTCAGAAAGTAACGAAAAACATATTTGATGCAGCATGTGCAACTTACGGCATTCGTTACCAGAAATCGCTATCACATAAATCGCAAACTGCTTTTACAGTATGTAAGCGTGGACAAAAATTCATTTTGTTGAACCATATTGCAAATCATGTTGGTAACCGATATCATGCATTTTAAATCTGTCATATAACATACTACTAGAACAAGGATGGGCAACCTGTGACTCTGGAACCACACGTGGCTCTTTAGTCCTTATGTTACAGCTCTTTGTGACTATTAAAATAAAAGGTAATTTACTTTCAAGTGTAAAACTTTTAAAATTTAATGGGTGTTGTAGTGAGGGCTTAAAAGAGGAGTGCAGGCACAGTCAATGGGGGTATTAAAAGTTAGAGGACAACCGCATTATATTAGATTAGCATTGACCCTAATCTTCTAGACCTCGTCATTTCAGAGATATTGTACTTTAAACACAAGGTAACTGGAGGGTAAACCTACAAATTATTTTTAACTACAAAAGCAGAACTTAATACTTATGCCGTTATTTTTGTAAACAGAATGCTAAATGCAAAATGTTCCACTCTAAAAAATAATGCAAACTTCAAAACTTATTGACAACAACATGGCTAACAACAATGGTCAAATTAATAAAGTCCACCAACAGAGTTCACCAATATCATAAACTGTCAGAGAAAATTATTGTTGCACAGGCACAGCATGAAGTTTAAGTTCATATCCCAAAGTCGATGGGGCCAGTGTTACCTCTAGAATGAGAAGATTCTCAAGAATTTTTTACTTTTATCTTCCATTAAAAATCACAAGATCATTGTCTTTATTTGGAAAATTGTTCAAACAGGTTATTTCATGATACCACTTAATGATTTGGTATCAAACATGTATCTCAAACGAGATCCACTAAGCAGCTTAGCTTTGGTTGAGGTAAAGTACCCATAATTTGTTCAGACGATTTAAAACATTGTTCTCGTTCATCAACAGGAAACCATTATGATTTTTGAACTCCAGATGGATGCAGAAAATGAACAAAATAATCATCAAACTCTTCATTATAAAAATCAACATGCGCCACCCACATTTTCCCACTATCTACTCCACAAACATATCCACCGACTAAGTCATTAACTGTCAATACCGGTATCACTTCTTCACATTTACGACTTTGTGAGCTTTTATCTTGCATCATCTTTACAATTTTTGAATTGATTTCTGAGTTACTTGAGGAAATTTGGTAAATCTGCAGGCACTTTTCATTAATGGGAATAAAACGATGATGTTTCTGTGTTCCTTGAATGGTGTTAGCAGCTGCAAAGTGCGGAGCTAGAAATGCTGTTACTGTTTTCACTTCATCAGCAGTCACAAAAAACATTTTAACATTTTTTACATTGGTCTTGCAGAAATTGTAAAAGTCCAGAGGATTTACTATTTGGTTGTCCAAAGGTCGTTGCAGGCTTGCTTTTGCTGCTGATCTTTTAAGGGCTCCTCCAATGCCATTGCATGCATTTTTGCCATGAGAAGTGGCGAAGAAGTTCCACTCAGCTTGGAGGCCAAAGTCTGCTTCATGATGCAAAAGGTTGATGAAATTGTAACGATTCTTATATTGTCCTGAGCATCCACCACTGAAATAAATAAGTTTGCTGATTTGTGGGTACTTATCTTTGATGTACGGAATTAGCTTCTTGACAAAGGTATGGACCATAGCAGTTGAATGCTTTAAAGAATCAGAAATGAAACAAAAACTTATGTGCGCAAGTGCAAGGTCTTCATTTCCGTAATAAAACACAAAGGGATGAAGAGTACACTGAGAGTTTTCCCAATGGAATCCCTGTGCAGCATCCAGCACAACAAGGGAATAGTTTTCACTAAAATCCCCTACTAAAATGCCCTCATCAAACATCAGAGAATCTTTGCATTCTTTGAAGTATGAAGATTGTTTTTTAGAGATGTAATGGTGCTGAAGTAGTTTCATTATAACAGTTGCAAATGTGTTAATAAAATCTTCAACAACATTCGTCAATTCTTCAAGGTTGCATCTGTCAACTGTTATCCATTTCTTGTGCTTGATGACTTCTCTTTTTAGATTGAAAACTTCTCTTCCTATCTGGCAGAGATTGAAGGAACTCTACGACTCCCTTCTTTCCTGGACATTCTTTGCACTCCCTCATCATGCATGCTTCTTTTCCTAATTGGCACACAGCTGTAGCCAAAACTTCATTTAGGGTTAAATTGGTTTGTCCAATACCATTTAGCATTAATTTTGGATTTTGATGATAAGTGCAAACGTACACAGAATGTGTACCTCCTGCTCCTGCTAGAACACAGTGCTTGGGGCGTAGAGCACAAAAACTAGAAAATCCAATAGCATCAGTATTATTAAATTCTTTGAACTGAAGGAAAACTTCTTTCAGGTTGCCTAAAACAAGTCGCTTTTGGACATGAACTTTGTGGCCATCATCATTAATAACAGACACATAGTTTTTCTTTCCGGGACACTGTCGACTTATTTCGTCAGATTCATAAAATGCTTTTATAGTGCTTTTCAACTCTTCTGAGATTATTTTCCCTTTACTAAGTGCAGGGACTTCAGGAAGAATGCTATTATCAACTTTTAGTTTGCGACTTAATTTAACCACATAATTTGTTGCACCAAAAAAGTCCATCGAATCTTGTGTGCCAAATGGAGATAAAGTAAGTATTTGGAGGTGCAGAGATTGGTCTGATCTTGATTGATAGGCATCTTTAAGTTGAGCAAAAACATCTTCATATCTGAAAATTTATATCGATTTTGAAGTTTCAGTAAAACTTATTAAAATAGATCAGTCAATAAATCTGCACAATTACAGGTTTGTAAGAATATATTTACGAAGTTAAGTAAGATAGGTTAGATCAAAGCATGGTATGGTGGAGCGGCATTGCATGCATGATTACAGTGATAAGTTTGCAAAATGTGACATCGTATCGGGTATGGTTCATGGCTTGGTCGATTGCAATGACATAAACGATCTCAGGTGGCTGTGACTCGACAAGTGAAAGCTCCCTTCACAGTCTTCCTTGCTGATTTGCATTCTTTGATTTCATTGCAGCAATAAAGTCCTATATTATTAGATGATAAACAGTGATTAAAACTGTATTTACTTACCTTTCTAGTCTTTGGTCACTTTCTTCAACTTCCATACCATAGCTAGTTTCTAAGCGTTCTCTTAATACATCTTGAGATAGACAAAGCTTTTTTTTCAACTTTTCCTTTGTTTTCCTGTCATCTAGATGGGCTGAAAAAATGAGCAAATTTGAGAAGTACATAATGTTATGCATGATAAAATTATACTGTGTACATCATTCAGTAAATAATATTAAAACAGGAAGTCAACAGAACGAAATACTATTTATATGTTTTACTGATACAGGTGTACCAAAGTGACACAGTACATGAAATGCACTACCATTATTGTTATACCCAACAGAACAAACAATATCTATTTGTAAATTTTCTTTTGGTGATTGAGCAATACCATTTTCAATATTGGAGACACACTAATTGCGAATGGGTTATAGAACTTGTTTGATAGTGGTAAATGATAAGATGAAATATTAATATTAATATGATTTTATACATCTTCATACCTCGTTTGATTGGAGTTTGTTCCAAAATGCTAAGTACTTCATTTGTACTTGCCACTACAGCAGTTTCATCTTCGGACGATATTGGATTATTGGATGAAGATGCAGATAAGCCTACAGTATGGTCGAGTTCAATGTAATTCAACTTGAATTTTTTGCATTTGGTTACACAATTTGGACATATCAAATTTTTTCTTGTCAGAGACTTAACACCAACCGGTGCATACGGGACTTCACGAAGGTTTTTGTAGATCTGCTTTTTGTGAGATTGGAAAGGATCACAACATCGTTTGTTTTTATATGCCATGGACATCTTGGTTGAAGCCGAAGTTCTTAATTCAGTAACACATGTAATTGTAAATAAACATTAGGGTACTACATTTACAACAAATCAATCAAAAACAGTTAAATAATGTTATCTGATCATTTCATATCAAATATCACTAAAATATTTGAAACTGGTAAGTTAGCTGGGTGGTTGCAAGAAGCCCAAATTACATAGCCTAATTAATAATTTTTGTGGCTAGATCTTGTGCTTACTGATTCACATACATGTGGCTATGATATTTATAATTAGCCAATGCTTACATGCCCTTCACATGAAGCCATAAAGAGCAGTGTATACTGTACAGTACACTTTCATTATTAAACCCATCAAAAACATGCGAGATAGAGCAGGTAGCAACCCACAAACTCAATAAAATTTTTGATTAAATGCCTAGCTGACTGCCCAAATCTAATGTATAACCTATCTAACAAACCATGCTCATTTGCAAACCTTTTTACTTTCCAACTAACTCAATTTTGTTGCTCATCTTTTAGTCACCTTTGGCTGATATCTATCCGTTAAGATACTCTACCACTAAGCTTACTCAGCATTGCTTTTTCTTTTTTCTCATACAAACTGATAAGAATGCTTGAAACCACAATGGGAGTTTAAGCTGTCTGTGCCATAGATATTGTGAGGTAGCATTCCAGCTTAGTTTCGTTTAATTCAGCACTTTGGTTATTTGTTGTTCTTGTCTGATTCAATAATTGAAAGCTTCACTCAATTTCACATCACTAGCATATTCAAATAACCTATCGGTGTTTCTGAAAATAAACTTTGTATATACCTACCTATGGGAGACAATTTTTGAAGTGTCAAAGCGTTTTTTCTTACTTTTGGCTACATATAGAAAAAAATTGAGTGGTAGGGTGTAAATAACTGTTGATTTCACCCTTTTTTAGTTTCATATACAAAAATGTTATTTCACAGAATCAATTCATATAGTCATACAACTTTTTTCAAAAAAATTTTTTTTTGTATTTTTTACAGGCTTTTGCAATGTTATAATAAACAAACAAAAAAATTTTGGCAAAAATTTTTTTTTCTGCAAACCTTATTAAGTAATAGTTCATTAGAAAGGTATTTTCAAGACGAATCCAATGACACCAAAATGAGCTCAATCGGATAAGAAATGGTTAAAATATGGCAGCTTAAAGGGGGTATACTTCAGCACTTTTTTGCGATTTTGAAAAAATTTGATCACGTGTAGAGCACCACCTGGTGGTCACAGGCCCCTAAAAACTTATATCATTAAATGAATACCCAAAAGGGTCTTGTATACCAAATTTCAGCGAAATCGGAGAAGGTAGGGTTCCAAACTTGGGTGATCTGTTGTTCTATTGGGTAATTACCCATATGACATAAATCTTTAACATCTGTACGGTTTTCCACTGTTCAGGACACACTGCATTAAAGTTTAGAAGTACACCAGCATGTGTTGGTTTCCTCCAAATTCGAGTTTTGAGAGTGTTTTGGTTAATATTGATTTGTACGCCCAAGAATGGGAACGCGCCAGTTGACTTTTCCATCAAAAATTTCAAGTTTTTGTGCTGATGGTTTAAACATGTAAAAACTTGGAGCATGACTTTTCTTCTTCAAATATGGCAAAAATGTCATCCGCAAATGTTACATAAAGTTTTGGTGAACAGTCCAAGTTTTGGGCCAGAAGTTTTCTTTCTACTGTAGCCAAAAAGAAGTTGGCAAGTGTGGGAACCATAGGCGTAGCCAGGGGGAGCCCAGTGGGCCTGCCCCCCCCCAATTGAAATGCTACCAATAATAAAAACGTCACAAAAAAGACTATTGTTTCTTTAGATTCTTTTAGCACCTTCGTATACAACGCTACACACGTATAGCAATAATTAACAATGATATTGATCTAGGGGGCCCAGACCCCTTCAATTTAATTTTTACCAACCAATTCAAATAGGCCCCTTACAATGATATTTAAATCGCCCCTGATTTAAATAGGCCCCCAACAATAATATTGATCCAGGGGGCACGAGGCCCTTCAATTTAATTTTGCCAACCAATTTAAATGGGCCCCCACCAATAATATTTAAATGGTCCCCAATTTAAATAGGCCCCCAATAATAATATTGATCCAGGGCCCCTTCAATTTAATTTTTACCACCAATCTAAATGGCCCCCAACACTAATATTGATCGAGGGGGCCAGGGCCCCTTCAATTTAATTTTTGCCAACCAATTTAAATGGGCCTCCAACAATAATATTGATCCAAGGGCCCAGGTTCCTTCAATTTAATTTTTGCCTAGCAATTTAAATGAGCCCCCTACAATAATATTTAAACGGCCCCCAAAGAACAATATTGATCCAGGGGATCCGGGACCCTTTAATTTAAGTTTTGCCACACAATTTAAATGGGTCCCCTACAATAATATTTAAATGGCCCCCAATTTAAATGGGCCCCCAACAATAATATTGATTCAGGTGGCCTGGGCCTCTTCAATTTAACGTTTGCCAACCAATTTACACATATAACCCGAGTGAAAGTAAGGGTTTTTATCCTAAAAGTTCTTAACTCAGGCCCTCGGGTAACCTTTTTATGAACATAATGCAATATAACCAGGGACAGATTTAACATATGGCACAGTGCCAGCGGCCTTGCACTCAGTTAAAACTTTTTGTGGTCTTCATCTGCATTTGGCAGGAAAATATTGCAAAAATCCCCAAGTGCCAGGGGCTCAACTGAATGTAAATCTGGCCCAAACAATAATATGGTTAGTAGGCGTAACATCTATTGTAAACCTACATTTTTCAATAATTTACCTCCACCTCGCCAGTTTTTATGCAACAAAATACTTTTGAAAAAAATTAGCTACAGTAAGGGAATGCTGATTGAACAAATTTTTGAATTGAGGGGGCCTGGACCCCTGGCCATATATGTACTCCTATAACTGGTTGTTTTCATGACAAAACAATAATCTCTAACGAAAATCTTCAAGTGGATTGTTATTTAATGCTAAAATATTGCAGGAGGCAATGTACTTTACTTTCCCCTACCTGGACCAAATCACAAGATTTAACTCCGAAATGCAAGACTTTAAACATGTTTTGGACTTAAATTACACACAAAAGAAGGACTGAACAACTTAATTTTTTCAATTGGCTTTCAAATGTTAAAAATCTAGTTCTTTCAAATGGCTCTGAATCCGTGCAAAATGTGATCCAGTGGAGTAAAAACAGCTTTTTTTTTTTCCAAAAATTACAAAAAATCGCCCAGCAGCTGGGGGCTTTGCCCCCAGTCCCTTATAGCCTCTGTCAGCTGGGGCCTCTGCCCGCAGAACCCTGTCTGTGATATGTTTGAATTACAGTACACTTCTTTACTCAACACGTTTTAACTATTGATGTAAGTTTATAAATAATAAAAGAATAAAAAAAAATATAAAAATTTATAAAAAATAAATAAAAAAGAAATGTAAAAAATGGGGTCTACCAATTTTAACGTTTTAACTATTGATATTAAGTCCTCCCCCTTGAACGAGTTCCCTAGTTACGTGCCAACACCAGGCCACGGCTTCTGATCTTCCAATCTAAGATATCATTCCCCCACAAAAAATTCCTTTTTTTAAAGTTTCGGATGATGTTATTGCATGTTATTTGTGGATTGGGCCCTCAACAAACTCAAAAAAAAACTAAGCTCGCCTGGGGTTCTTACAGGATGCGTGCTGCCATGGATTGAATTCTTGTTTATTCAGAAATAAAACCAAATGAATAGATAAATGTACCAAGCACAGCACGATTTCAAAATAAGTTTGAAAAATCGGCTAGCAAAGAAAAATAACTAATAAAGCCCAGCTGGCTTAACCAAAAATGAATGTTAAGAAAATGTACCATTCAACACAAGTAACGTCATTTTAACACGTCTAACCATGAGGTCATGAAAAGAAGAATGATTTGAAGAACGCTTGCCATCACAGTCAAGAATCAAAAAGCTTGCCTTCTTCGTGCATTAGTATTACGAAGAAACAAGCTTAATTATATGCAAATTCAAACACGCACAAATTCCAGCGATTTGTAACAAGTTTAGAGGTAAATTACAACAGCTGCAAGAATGCCTAGTAGACCGCGCTCTTCGCATGAAGGTAAACAAATCAAAAATTCGAAAATGCAATACAGCAAATCAGGATTTAGTGCTATTACATAACAGGCAATCAAAAATCCTGGCTACACCTATGGTGGGACCTAGTAGTGATCCCATAGCTACTCCGTCAATGAGTTGATACAATTCGTTTTTGCACAGAAACATCTCTTGTGTAGCTATGCCCTATAGTTCTGTGAAGTTTTCTTTTCTAATTTTTGGCACACAAGTTTTGTCTCAGTATATTTTCTCTGTTATGATGTCGATTATTTCACAGAAAGGTACGTTGTAAATAATGATGTTACGTCAAAACTAACAAGGCGGTGTTTTCGATAGAAGTTGAATTGTTGCAGTTATTCAAACGTTTTATTAGACGAATCGATCAAGTATGGTCCAGGTATGTAAGGCTTTATGATAAAGTCTATGAATTTGGCTAGATTATATTCAGTAGTGCCAATCATAGATACAATAGGTCGCACAGGGTTGTCTTTCTTGTGCACTTTTACAGCTCCATAAAGTTTTCCTGGGACTGAGCTAAAGGGAAGAAGACAGTCAACCAATTTGTCGTCATAGGACTTCAGATATTCCTTAATTTATTTTCGAATCCGTTGTTCTCGAGTAATAACTGGGTGGGTTTTAATGGTGTCGGGTATTTCAGTAAGTTTTGTCAAGTCTGAAATCATTTCGTCAAGTTTTGAATAATAGTATTAGAATTTAAAATCACTACACCCTTGCTTTTATCAAATTTACAGACCTTGATACTTTCATCATCTGCAAAAGATTTTGACGATCGATGCAATGCCTTATTTGACCTGGTTTCACATATAGTTTTGGCTTCATTCATAAAAACTAAATTTGATTTGATCTTTTGTCTCATCTTATATTTTTCCTTTGTAACGACTTTCTAATGTTTAGAACAGCTTTTTGGTGCTGCATTTTACGCTGTCCTCACGAATTTTCTTAGCATATTTTAGACAGCAACAATTGTGTTAAATCTGATGATATTTTCAAACCGTTTTCAACTTTACGAAAGTGTACTTCGGACTACAACACCGAAATTCATGAAGCGTTATTAAATAAAAAATACAAACCTAAACTCAACAGGCAGCTATATCGAAATGGCGTTTTGTTCTGTTTAAAAATATTTTGATTGATTTGGTAGTGTTTAATTGTTCACTCGTCATTTGGCTTGACAGTAATTTGAAAATTACCCACAGCAGCTGCTTAAACATTTATTGTGACATCTTTAAGAAACCTTTTCGCCCATTTTTCTAATGTTCTAAGTGCACTGGTTATTTTGTCTGATCACATGTGTTGATGTAATTAGTTTTTTAGTTGAGTTTCATTTGAACGTATAGCGACAGCAGCAGTTGGCGAAAGCATAAATCAATTTTAATATTATTCTATGTGAAAACTAATAGTTTGTTATATTTGTTTAGAAGCTTTGAAAAGGGCATAATGTTTTGCCGAAAATGTTTAGTGTAATTCTTGTAAATAAAGTGATTATAATTAATGATTAGTTGAGTGTTAGTATTGGCAATAATTTGCCTATGGTTAGTGAAGGCAACCTCTCTTTCCAAGTTAAATTTATTCTTTCACATGATGTTTGAGTTTAGCAATTCAGAGTTTTCAAATGGCTCTACAATCAAGCGAAATGTCATCCAAATGGCACTAAAATGGCAATATTTTTCCTAGAAAATTTTCGTAACCAACAACTTTCAAAATTGTTATTCTAGGGTTTCTCGAGTAAACAATCTTGTAACAAATTTCAACTACTACCAGGAAACCCTGTTTGCCATTAATAGAATGCATTTAGATTGATGATTAAACTAAATTACACACAGTTGGGTACTAGGTGCTTTTTAAAACAATGAAACCCCCTGTTAAAAACTTCTGGTTGCGCCTGTGCTCCTAGGAAAATGTTGGACATTGCAGCAACATCTCTATTTGAGTGAAATTTTAGTATCGCTGGAAATTTTTATCGCCCTAAAAGATCACAACTAGGCGGCTAGGCATTAAAAAACGTTTCAGGGGTTGGTACAAATTAAGTGTGATAATGTATGTATTTATTGTATTAGAGCGCAAAAAAACAGTGACAAACATAAGACCAGGGTCCACATTACACTCAAAAATTTCAACGCTTGCATTCACAATGAGTGTTTTTAGGAGGTGCTACTGAACAAAATACTCCCTAAAGGCAAGTAGTTATTTTTGCAAGTGCATGTTAAGCTCTGTGAGCTCGATAACTTCATTCTCACTTGCTGAGTTGTCCAGAGCGATTGCAAAACTCAACTCGAATAAAAAAACGTCACATTTTCTTCGCCAACTTAACAAGATTTTGAAGCACTCTAATAGCGTGCAAAAATTCTTTTTGTTCAGAAATTTAATGGCAAAATCCTGAAAGTTTAATTACAGCAAAGTTTTGCTGAAAATTAATCTAAACAGCCGCCATTAGACCACAACAAAGAAAGCAAATTGCAACAAAAAAAAAATTTACTGTATGGACTTAAGAGGAAATACTGAGTAGCGCCAGTTGACAAAAATGGCAATACAGTACTTGGATTTGTTCACTTAAAAAAAAAAAAAACTTTTGAAACTTGATGTTGCCATTAAAAAATTGTTGGTAATCAATCTTTTAAAACAGAGCTCGATGACATACAGAAGTAAAATCAGAACAAAATACAACTATAAAATCACAGCAAAAGGTTAAATTTTATCATACGACTCATCAAGTGCTAATCTGTCAAAGAATTATAATGTATACCTAAAACATTAAAATTCTCTGAAAGCTAAAACTGCCTAATGTACAACCACCTGCTAAGCTAAAACACTACTGCAACTGCAAGCAGCAGTGTTAAAATGCCACACTGATTAAAAACGTCGATAAAAAAAACACAATAAAACTACAGTCGAATGTTTTTTAGCTTGTATTTGTTTTTGTTCTGCATCTCCCCGTAAGTTATGATCTTTTGTTAAGTGCAGTATGAATATCAACTAAAAGAATTGTGAGTTTCTCCATCAGGCATATATTGCAAGATTGAGATCAGGATCGAGAAGCAGTGGCTCAATCAGCAATAAATCATTCAATTACAGGCTCATAACCAGAATAACATCTGGTGACACCTCCAAATTGGGAGCACTAAAACGAAATTTAAGACCGGTCATTACAACCACACTCATTCCTTCAGATATCAAGAGAAAAGAAATGCGACGGAACTCTCAAAAGCTTTTTGGAATGCTAAAGATTCTGACAATGAGCCAGTAAGCAAATGGTCTGTTGGTGATTGAGCCACTGCATACCAACCCGGGTCTCAATCTTGCAATTTATGCCTGAATGAGAAAGTCGCAATTCTTTTAGCTGCAAAACATACTGCGCTCAACAAAAGATCAGAACTTACGAGGAAATGCAGGCATAAAAACAAATACAAGCTGAAAAACCTTTGAATATAGTTTTTTGTTTTTTTACCGATGTTTTTAATCAGTATGGCATTTCAACACTGCAGCTTGCAGTTGTAGTAGTGTTTCAGCTTAGCAAGTTGTTCTATATTATGCAATTTTACTTTTCAGAGAATTTCAATGTTTCAGGTATTATAATTCTTTAACAGATTAGCACCTGATGAATCCTTAGGACAAAACAGACTGCTGTGCTTCCAACGTTTTTTTGATTTTATAGTTGTTGCTGTTAAAATATAAGCTTAAATCACCAACAATCTCAAGGGTGCTTTCAGTTAAAAAGCTGAAGTATGGAAAAAGTTGTTCTTTTTACATTGATCCAAAAATACCAGTATAATAAAATTAGCATCGTTCTTTAATTAATTAGCAGCAATTGAGGGTTTGCCAATCTTAAACGCATCATGCTGTTGTAGCAATTCATCTGATGTCACAGTGATTTATTTGTTACCTGCCAACGTAGGTTACATAACATCTCGCAAAGCAATTCGAGCAAGTTTTTTAATGTTTGATGGGTGAGACGGTTCGAAATTTGTATTTTGTCTAAGCAAGTTCTTCGTTTGTTAGCACCTTTTAGCATTGAAAATAACGAGCTCACTAAGCTTAGCAAAAACCGTTCAGTAACATGGGCCCAGATGATAAGGAATTATGAATTGCATCCACGACTGCTCAGAAGCCAAAAGAAGACTTTAAGCCAGCTGCAAATAACATTAATACTGGATGAAGTTGACCAGATACAATCAAATCAAATGACATTAATACTGTTTTATAGCTGTTGGAAATTTGTTTGTGTGCCATTATTGTAAGGTTTATTCGTTTTTGTTTTTTCTTTTATAAAAGTTATGATTTTTTTGCATCTAGTGCAGTCTTTTATTGGTAGCTAAGCTTATCTAATAGTCTGGTTTATCAAATATGGAGTAAGTTTGAATTAACGAGTTTCATGAGTTTGTGAGTTGTCAGACTCATGATAGTAAATTTGAAATTTTTCAATGGTCTTTTCAAAATAAATAAATTTGAAATCAGCCTTTGCAAAGTCAATGAATTTGAACTTAAAAATTAAAAAAGAATGGATTCAACCCTGTATGCTACCGAACCACGTCAACTGACTGCTGCAAACTGACCACAACCAAGCTGACCATGAACCAACTGACTGTCAACATTCGGGATAAGGTAAGTGGAAGGTCAGTTGCTTCAAGGTCAGTTTTTATGGACCCTATGTTACTGCATTAAACTTACCAAAGATTAGATTGTTTAATGACTTTAATATGCTGAGGATAAAGCACTCTCACGATCTCTCCTTTTACTTTATCTCCTTCCAAAATTGGTTCAATCACAACGTAATCGCCTACAAACAAAAATGATTGGAAGTTGCTCTTACTCCTAACTTAATTAATTAACTGTTTACATGACATAATAAAACAGCTAACGCTTTTGAGCCGCATTTACCGCTTACTTCTATTTGGCATTTCAACCAGAACTTTGCAGAAGTAGACCAAAGGCGAGTTAATAGCACAACATATGAAAATCACAGCAATTGCGGAACTTAAAAAAAATTGCATTTTGCTGATCCAGAATTCGCTAAACTTTTTTTTATAGACATATTACCACTTTCAGTCTAGAAACAATTTAAAGTACAGTAGAATTCGTCTAATTTGCCATTGCTTAATTCGTTAGTTCACTTAATTTGTCACACTTTTGTTAGTCTCGGCAAAATTCTTATCTTTCACATGCATTCCAGTTCATCCAATTCTTCAGTTCGCTTAATTTATCACATTTTTACATCCCCTAAAAAACTTATTGTTCGGCTTATTTGTCATTTGCAGATTCCATTTAATGTTCAAGCGATATTCACAGCTTTGTTTGTAACTGCATGATTGATTAACGCAGTCTCGGTGTTCAAAATGTGTGAGATTTCAAACAAACAAAGATTCCTAATCTAATTAATAGTCTACAGGAAAATCTCGCGGCAGCAACACAAAATGGACGAAATGCAAGGCGCGTTTTAACTACAGAACATTAACAACCAGCTGAGAGTCTAGAAGAGTGTAAACAGAGTACAGGAATCATAGAGTAGGGTATTTCAAAAATAGGGAAAAATTTTTTTATAAAAATGTTAGCAAGCTACCCTCCCAAATCTCTACATTTACTACAAAAACACACTGTGTAAAATATTTTTGAAAAATATTAATGCTTGGGGTTCCCCAAGCCCCCTCATTTTTTGATTTTTTTGACGCAAAACCATAAAGTAAAAATGGCTGTAATTTGAAAGTCTTTCATGCAAACATAGGGTTGTTTGGGTTTATTTGCATCAGCATGATGAGCACATTACGTACATTAATGCAATTAACAGAACGCGTGTCAATATTATTTGAATACCAAAAAAAATTAATTACATGCTATGCTAAAGATTTGATAAAACGTCGATCTTTTACTGCTTTGCAGTTGTTTGTTGTAGCAGCACTAGTATTCTATCTTCAAATTAATCAACTTGAGTTCATACAACCATTGTCACTCTGGTTTCTCGATCATCAGGTGTTAAATATTGTCTGTTTAAATCAATGATTTTATGGTAACCATGAGCTACTCATTGCTTCCCAATTACCGTTACAGTAGTGCGTTCTTTAATGATTGGGAAAAATCTTTGCAGTGCTGAGAAACGACTTGCAAAAGATACTGCAGTTGCTCTTCTTCTTTTATCAAACGCCCAGAAAAATTTTGTACTAATGCCACACTTTGTTCTGCATGGTCATTTGTAACAGCTAATGATTTGCAGAAATCTTTCGAAATTTTGAAGTCTTTATTTTCATTCCATTGAGCCACTGGAAGGTGAAGGAATGAATATGGAAGGTTTAGATTTTGAAATTGGAACAACAAGCATGTCTTGGAAGTATCAAAATCTGCCAAGGTTTTGCTGGTAACAGTGTCCAGTGATACAGAAGCTTTCTTCACTAAAGTCTCTTTCTCCATTGGTTGCAAAATTGCTTGTGCCATCTTCTCCTTAATGCTTTTCATAAAGCGAAAGACCTACCAACTCCTCTGAGAGGCACCATAAATGGTGAGCCATCTTTTCAGTTGTCACTTGGGAAATTGCATTACTGATGTCTGCATACTTTTTCAAACATGTCAGAAGAGACAAATCACTGTTTGGAGCTTTTACAGAAAGTGGAGCAGTGATCCACGCTTTGACATAAATTTTCGAAAAAAATTCGCACAAATCTTGAAGTCCTTTCTATTTATGGGAAGTAAAACGAAATTGGCTACGTAACATCCACACTTTGAATGTGTAAATGACCTTGGCCATCCACCATGCATGATGGTTAGCTCCTGGAACTCGAAATCTGGTTCCACGAGTTGGTGATCTTCCAAGGAAAAGCAATGTCAACTCCATAAGCTCTCTGTAGTCATCTCTTGGCTGTGTCTCTGTAGTCAACACTCCCTCAATAAACTTTATCAATTTTTCCTGGATATCCTCTACACCACTTGCTGCTACTTCATCTGTGGAAGCATCTTCATACTTGGCCTGATCTATAAATTCCCAGTTATCTTTAAAACGTTTGAAAAGCTGTATATTTGGGGATGATGATAATGGCAGTACTTTCTTAATAGCTGCAGCAGCAATCAGTTGAAGTATGTGGTGTTGGCATGCTAAATATAATAGGTTGCGACAGAGCAGCAGTTCAATCATGAAGCTAGGGATTAGAAGATTAAAAGCCATTGAATTACAGTGAGAAGCCATCAAATAGCAAAGCACAATCTGTATTTCCGCTTACAACAAAATATTCTAAAAAAAACTTCTTTTTTTTCGAGGCAGGAAAAGGCAAAGGCAGTAGAAGCCAAAAAAACATGCATATCATTAATCGTAATACTAAATTTCTAGTCCCTAGTTTCTACAAATACGGTAGGAACGAGATAATCACACGCTACTAGCAGTGCCGTCGCCAGACCAAATGAAGTGAGGGGGCTCTAACTGAAAATAGAAGGGCACTAAAAATAGACTGAACTTTTGCGCATAAAAACTGATCTTTTAAAGCTACAATTTTGTATTTATCTTTGAAAAAAGATACATATAAGTTCGGCAGCATTTTCTAGCTTGTTTCGTATGTGGCCAGTATAAATGCTTGAAAAATCTGTCTGCTGGAGTGAATGCGACCAGAAGCGCAACCAAGGTTTTGCTAAGAGAGAGGGGGCTTGAACCAAAAGTAAATGTTTTTTGCACAAAAATTGTTTAATTTAGGTCCCGTGCTGAACAAACCGTTGCAACTCGAGTGTGTCACAGAGGGGGCAGAGCCCCTGGCTGTTGGGTGATTTTTGCGATTTTGCGGCAAAAATAGTGATTTTAATGCCCTTTAAATCACATTTTGCACGTTTTAAAACCATATCAATAATTAAAGTAAACTGCTAAAATTCAGAAGTCATTGAAAGATTTAAATTGTCTAGCCTCTTGAGCTCCCGTATACTTTGGGTCAAGTCTAAAACACGTTTAAATGCTTATTCTTTTTTTGGTTATATTTTTCAAATTACTTGGCTAGAGGAGGATGATGCCCCTTCCCGTTGGTTACATGACTGACTGCAACCTAAAATAAATCTTGAGTGCGCTCAAAAAATAAAAAACAGCTGGTCTTATAAAAAAATGTTTTCGCATATTGTTTCAGGTGATAATCACTAACGAAATACCGGTAACGCCTTACTCAGTATAAATCCCTATTCTGCAATACATCCATATAGGCGTATTAATAAGACGAATTATTGGGTCACATTTATGTAAAGCAGTTGGTGGCCAGCAATTTTGCAAACAATCGAAAAAACTTCAAACGAGAATGATGTTTAAAAGTTATTATTCCTTTTTCCATTATTGTCTGTTGTCTTGTTGTTACGTGATGCTCCAACAAAGCATTCTGAGTAAACCAAAATCGGGGGGGCACAAGCAGTCGTTAGGGGGGTTACAGCGCCCCTGGGCCCGACTGTAGTGACGGTACTGGCTATTGATACAAAAAATGATACACCAGTGGCTAATTTTGTGAACTCACGGAAAAAAACAGCAAAGTCTTACTTGGAACCAGGGCTGCAAATTCGAGCTTAAACTCGAAATAAGTCGGTTGTTTTGCAAAACTCAAAAAAACAGCATGTCAACAAAAAGAAAGCGATTAAGTCAAAAAGCAAACTTAGTATTCTTGTCAGCTTGAACTCGAAAAACTTGATATTTTTGCCGAAATTGAACTCGAAAAAATTAAATTGATTTCTCATGTTTGACAGGACAAAAGCATAAATATTTTACGACAATAAAAAGGAATTTTAATATTTCTATAAAACTTGCGGAATTGTGGACTAAAATTAAAAATAGTCCGCAACCAGAAGTCCGCAATTTATACTGCAAAAGTCCACAATTTGGCAACTTTTTTCGTTAGTCCACAATTGCGGATTTGCGTACTTGCCCAGTTCTGACTATTACCTACTTGGTCAGCAATTTAGATCATCCTCTACACAAAAGTACCTCGCTTGATCCAGATATTTTTTCGAAACTGCATGGGAAGACTGGCTAAAAATTTCTCATCAGTTGGAGTCAATACTTGGTGTAAATTTGATCCAGAATTTCCTAAAATCTGCAATAAAATAAAATTTATTTCCAAGGTATCATGATGTCGATCGAACAAATAAACTTTGGCAAACCTTGAGTGTCTTCAGATACTGGGCACTATCACAGCACAAACTATAGATGCTACCCAAAACTTCAAAATAAAATAAGGAAGATTAAGCCATCCTCCACAAAATAGTTAATTATTTGGTAGAATCATCATCATAACAACTGTGTCCTCGCTAGCTTTATGGCTAATTGGCGAGTGCCCAAATTTTCTTTAAACCATTGTGCCCAAAGCTCTAAAAAGACGTTTATGTGACCTAAATTTCATACCAATCAAGTATTTAAGTACACTATATGTCATTTTTCCACAAATTTGTCGAAATTTCTAAAGCTATGCTTACTATATTGCCTAAAATAATTTGCCCTTGCTCCAACAAATCGCCAATTCGCTGAAAAAAATCGGCTTAGTGGAAACACTGCACAACAACACATGTAAGTCAAAGTTAATCGTTTTTTAGGGCACTGCTACAACATTAAATGTATTCTAACACTACTTTAGGCCTTGAGTGCTCAAGAGTAAATTATATTGAATCAATTACTTTTCTTTGGTTTGTTGAATTTTTAAGTATCTTTTAAAATTTTGACACAAGTTTGTTTGTTTCAATGACACCATCAGAGCTGATAAATACCACGATTTTTTACTTCATCAGATTTTTTGATTTTTTAATTTTATTCACCTTTTTTGGGGGAAGAGGATAGTCAATACTTTGCTTTACAAGTGATGGTTCAAATTAAGTTCAAACATATTGGTTACATGAAATCTAAATCAACCAAAAATTTATTTTATGCTAGTTTATATAAAAAATAACTCATTACTAGCAATTTTTTTGCTACAATGGTTTTGACAGATTTAAATCCGTCTTAAGATTGATAACTTGATTTCAAAAAAGTAACAAAAAACTGCTCTCTAAACTTAATTCTAAAGACTTAAATTACGATGAAAAGTTATTTTAGTTTTGTAATTTTACCATTAAAATTTCATAAAATTTAAGGTATATTGACATTTTTATTGGCAATTACACCAACCAACCCAGCAAGTCTTCCATTCAAACTTTCTAAGTTCTGTAAATTTTAATGCTATTATCACATTAGCATACAAATACGTAACAAGTATGTTAATTGATGAAAAAATAATTAGTTATCATTTGTCATTGTCATGCATGTATTGCGTAATTGCATTAGCCACAAGACTGGCTAATTTAACATTTCTGTCCAAAAGTGAAGTGAACTATAATCTTCAAACTTATGAAAATTGCCAGTTACAAAACAGTACGGGTCAAAATTTGAAAATCTTACAGACTGTTTTACTCGCATTTGAGATCGTCAATAGTGTCTGCCAACGAAGAAAAATGAAAATAAGGCACTCAAAATTGAAATAATGAGTAATATGAAAAATCGTTTTGGTCCGTGGTATGGGTTCGACTTATTATGCCCTATATTTTATTTTGATCTTCAGTTTCTGATTTAGAATTTTATTTTTATTTTTGGCGATAGCATCGCAGATAATCCCTGGACTGTAACTTTTAAGTGGGAACATTTAGGCGTAGGATGTTTAGGCAATGGGACTTTTATATGCCTGGACTTTCATGCGCTAGAATTTTTAGGCTCAAGAGGCAAAAAAAATTTTTTTTTTTAAAGTTTTTTTCCAAAACGAGCTTTTCGAAAAAAAAACTTTTTTTACAGCAAACATTTTTTTTGAAAATAGTTTTTTTCCAAAAAAAAAAAAAAAAAAATTTTTTTTTCAAAAAAAAATTTTTTTTCAATAAAAGCTTTTTCCAAAGAAAAAAAGTTTTTTTCAAACAAAAAAGTTTCACTTTGATTGAAATGGTAATATCTTCAAAGCTCATCATCTAAGATTTGTTAAGAAAAATTGTGGCAAAGAGCAGGGTTAGAAGTTTTGATAAAGGTAATTGCCAAGCCCATTTTCCTTCTTCTCTATCTATCACTGGCTTCTGAGCTCTGGCTCAGACCTTGGGTGTGGTCAAACTGTTGAGTCTCCCCAGAGTTCCTCCTTGACCTCAACCTTCTCAAGAATGAGGTAACATGACAGGTCGGAGGGCTTTCCTCAACGACAGCACTGTGTGCTGTAGTGAGAGAGCTCTTCTTGATACATTTTCGTCTATCTTTTTATTTTTATTGCAAAGGGATTGCAGTGAGAGTGATAAATCTAAACCTAGCACTTGCATAAAAAATTTTACAAGAAAAATTCTAAAAACGTTTTTTTCAAAAAAAACTTTTTGTTGGAAAAAATACTTTTTGTTTTGGGAGAAAATTTGTTTTTCTTCAGGCACCTAAAAGTCCCGAAAGATAATCAGTGGCACATGAACGTCCGTGCCCAAAAGTCATAGACCGGATGATCCTGGGATGGTGGTGAAACAGTGTCACATATAATAATTTGGAATGCTCTTGTTATGATTATTTGCTGTACTCTAATGTAAAGGTGACTGCTTTAATAGTTTTGCCGCCTTCGAGATAATTCCTTTCTAGTATGTTCTACGATCTTTAACAGTTATCGAATTATTTGGTTGTTTACCATTCTTAATTGCTACATTTAGACTTGAAGTTGTGATGTTATAATCATGTTGCAATTAGTTATCGTAAGTTTGTATACTTTTTCTATTGTGACATATCAAGGATTGTACAAGCTTGACGGTTTTGATTTCCGTGGTCACGAAGAGGGGAGCTCAAGTAGTAAGGATAGCCTGTGGCTGTCCTCACTACAAGAGCCCAGCTATTTTTCACTAGTTTTGTAAAGTACCACAAGTGAAAAATTGTTTATTCCCTACAAACCCTTTGCCACTGTGCAATCCCGTAAGGTTAGTCCAGTTGGGCTGAGAAGTTTGTCCAGCTGGGGGCTGCTGATGAGAGCTAAAAGTTCGAAACTGTGCTGTCCAACTCTGAATACCAAGGATTGTTCTGGGATATTCGATAGTTTTGCCATAGTATAAATAGGCAGGTTGTTTTTCATTCATATATATTCTAAGAGTGGGATAATTTATATGTTAGTTTCATATGCAGTTTTGTTTAGTTTGTGTATTTGAGGTTGGTTTGTGTAGCCGGTAGTTTGCGACCTGAATTGGCAGTGGCTATAGGTGTTTACAATCTGAATTGGTTGATTGTAAGAAGTTTTAGTGGAGCGGCTTTGCTCAGTGAGAGTTGGCTTGTGTTTCAATCTTAAATGGAAGTTTGTGATTTAAGATGGGTGTGCTGCTTTCTGCGATTTAAAAAGCTAAAGAAACTATCAACTGCCATTTTCCATTCGTCAATTAACATCTTAGTCGTTCTCTGGATTTTAGTCGACGTGGACAATTCTAGAGATTAAAGGTTATACTCTACCCAAGTATCAACGATCGCGACATCTGAGGGCTTGTCCGGAAACATTTGTTGGTCGACTATCATCATGGCGACGTTTCTTTCAGAAGCTTTTGAAGAACTAAAGAAACCAGTGGAGTGTTTGGGCTTAGATGAGAAGTCCAAGAGTAAATTCCTGATGGAGGAGGGGAAGTTGCGACAGAAGGAAGTTACAAACCAAGCGTGAAGCTGCAACAGAAGAAAGGAGGTTGCAAGCCGAGCGTGAAGCTGCAGCAGAAGAGAAGAAAGCCGAGCGAGAGGCAGAAGAGAAAAAGGCCAAGCGTGAAGCTGTGGTGGAAGAAAAGAGGGCCGAGCATGAAGCAGAAAAGGGAAAAGCCGCTATGGAATTGAAATGACTGAAACTTGAATTAGAAGCCAAGAGGCTGGAAACTGAAGCTCGTCCCACTGGGATCACTGAAGAAGTGGTACAGCAAAGTGCTAGAATTGCACGATCATCCGAGTTACCTGCCTTTGTTGATGTTAGAGACGATCTAGATAATTATCTCTTACAATTTGAGAGATATGTTACAGTTGCAGGCTGGGAAAAGGAGGCGTGGGCTACCCAGCTGACCCCGTTGTTGTCAAGCCAGGCTTTGGAAGTTTATTCAAGGTTGTCGCAAGACGAAGTGATGAATTATGAATGTCAAAAAGTGGCGTGTGACTTTACGGAGTTTGGATACCGTAAAAGATTTCGTGATGCGAAACCAGAAAGACAAGAAAGCCCTGGCCAGTTCACCAAGTGGGTAAAGTTGGCTAAAGTTGAATAACCTTTCATGGAGTGGTCTAATTGATGGTATGAGAACAATTTACTAGCGTATGTCAAAAGGAGCTTTCAGTGTATTTGAATGAAAGGAGCCCAAAAACTTTAGATGAATTGACAACGTGGGTGGAACAGTATTTAATGGCTCACAACAAAAAGCTCTCAAGCAAAGATTCGATAAGAAGAGAAAATTTGGATGCTAGTGAAAACGAGATAAGTCCTGAAAGACCCTGGGAAATTTTAAATTGCTATCGGTGCGAATGTGAAGGACATTGTGCAGTGGATTGCATGTCAAAGATACCAGATGGACGTCGTAGAAGTGGATACGAAGAATTACATGCAACAGATGTGGTGGACTTGGACACTCAAGAGACTTCAGGTTCAGATTATGCAGTCAACCTGCCCTGCGACCTGGGCCCAGTGGAACCAAGCCTCCAGTACAAGTTCATCAAGTGAGATGCGCCGTTCAGCTTCCTGAAGCACCACCACAAGAGCCAACAGGAGACGGTCAAGTCTTTGAATTGAAATCCCAGGACTGCCACTCAAAAAATACCCATTTTATTCATGATTTTATGACAAAAAGGGCAAAAAAATTATGATTTTTTATGAGAATATACACTGTTTTTTTCATGAAATTTTATGGCAGTTTTTATGAAATTTTATAAAAATTTATGAAATTTTACGACACTCATTGTCAGTCAAAAGCAAAATACAAAGATGTGCAAAATTGACACTTACACAACTACAAAACAACAAATCGACATTTATTGTTCATTATTTCATTGGATATTAGACTTTTATTGAGATTATAGTGATTGGTTCAGACACGACCCACATGCAGACAGAACGGGCGCAGCAGAGGACTACCTCTCTGATCTACCCCCTGCCAATCTCAGTATCTGGACTGATGGTTCCGTCCTGACGAATTTTGGACCCGGTGGCAATGGAGTTTTATTCTATGCGATATCTGCAAGTACTCAACATCACTTTCCTTCCACGACAGTCCAATTTCATCCAGCTTCACTGCAGAGATCACAGTCCTTTGTCATGCCCTAAACATCACTCCAATTGCCCATTCATGTCTCTGGCTGTCTTTACCAACTCCCAGTTCTCCCTCACCCTCATAAACACTGCCTCTAACCTCCTTGCCTCGAATACTGTGTGGACAATCTGGTCCTCTATCGCTGCCAATCTGATTTGGCCCAACTGTCCTTCCATTGGATCCCTGGCCACTGCAATATATGTCCCAATGAGATCAAGAAAGTTTATGATATAAATAACCAGACAAAATCATTTTTAATTCAAAATATCAAACTATATTTTTTTTGGTACTGGAGTACATTTAACGTGGAATTGCCCTGTACTGAAAAATAAAATCAAAAATAATTTTTCTAGGCCTAAATAAAAATTGAAACTGGTAATAATCTAACATATTCCCTCGTCAAAAACAAAAAATTGAATTTTTCAATATATAAAAAAAATTAGAACTTTGCTTTAAGCTCTAGAAAAAATGTACAGATACTGTAAACTGTATATTGAATTGCAACAGCAATGCCAGCCACATCGAGTAAAGAAATATCATATACAGCACTTGATCATAAATAGTACTAGCATAAGTAGAAATATCAATTCTGTGTGCAAACAAGTCTTGAATTTCCCACAAAATCAATACGTACTTGGACAATGGTTTGATTTGGTTTTGGCATGCTAAAGTCTTCCAGCATGTCTTTCACCACATGTTTTCGTTTAGTTGCAGCTGACATGATCAGTAATACAATTGACAGCTGATTTGTATGAATCAATATAAGAATAAGATGTTCACTTGCAAGCTTCAACTCTTTTTACTTTCTTGCAATTACTACACCAGTGTGCTTACTGTAAAATTATCAACAAACAAAAAAAGAAACTCGTTCGACAATATGATCATCATTCATCAATCAATTGAAGAATAAATTTTACGTTAAGTACCACCAATACACCATGATCCAAAGGTGGTAGTGGTAAATAACAATTACTACACTCATTGGAATCTTTTAAGTGAACAATTTCTAGGTGGTGCAAAATTGGAATAAGACTTTTATTACAATTGACTTCATCAGCAATTTGCTACAAGCTTTACAAGCTATGTGCTACAACCTTTCAGCAGCAACCTCCACCTGATTTGATGTGGTGAGCAGGACCACCATAATTTTATTTGTGATATTTTTTTAGAGAGAGCAAGATTAGAGCCGGCTGTCATTACTTTATTGCAATTTCTTGAAAAAACATATCTCTTTGATGTAGATTGTAATTCTCCTCAGCGCATTATACTTAAAAACCATAAATACAAAAATTACGATACTGTTTAAACATCCTATTACTAACATAGTACTGGGTAAAGGAAAACCCCTCTTTCAAAATAAAGGTAATTTAGTTCGGTCTATTTCACTTTAGAAATAATTTAAAATGTAATTTATTTCTGAACTGTAATTCCTTTAATTTATAAACATGATAAGAAAGTGTATTGCATGGAGTTTAAGTTTCAATCAAATTTTATTTAAAATTTAACTCTATTTCATACAAACTATTTCTCCAACGCATTTAACACAACAGGGGACATTCTTACCCTCCCCATTCTTAACTCCTAAACAGGAAGTCATAAAAACACTAAAATTGGCAAAAAAGACAACATTTTTAATGACGTCATTGGCAGTTCAAATTTTGCACATAGGGTTTGTTTTTGAAATCTAAATCATAAAATGCATAAGTCAACGTGATTATGTCTGAAAACGTCTTGTGACGTCATTTAAGCTAAATATGAGCCAATAAAATAATCAATTTTGGTGAGGTGACTTTGACAAACTTTAGAATTGGAAAACTTCTCACTGCAGCAGCTTCAAATTTTCAGGGATTATTTTTGAATAAATTTGACTCAAAGTCAAGTAGTTTGAAGATAAAATCTTGTTTCTTCAGAGATTTAACAAAACAAAAAAACTAAATGGGGGATTTTTGCCACCCTCCCATACGTAAAATTTTGATTAAAACTCTATGCAATACACTTTCTTCTAATGTTCATTCATTGAAGGAACTCCAATACAAAAACAAATTATACCTATTTTAAAGTAGGGACTTTTTAATCATCCTGTACATCAAACGAAGATTGTTACTGAAGAGTGCTGCCTGAAAAGGTTATAGTGAAAAGTTTTATGAAGTCAATGTAACTGAAAGTCATACTCAAATCATTTAACAGTAAGACCATTTTACTGCAGTCCAGTTCCTTCAATCATGCATTTGAACTAACCTATCAGCAATCAGCATCTGGCTAATCATACCAACCAAGAATACTCTTTTTGAATTTAGGTTAAAAATCTTTCTTGACACTGGTCAGTGGGCCATTATGTTGGTTTAGTTTTCAAAGAAAATTATCATCAAAAAAGTGTCAGTTATCTTTCCTATAAAATCTACATTGCATTGCCAGTAATAATAGCAAAATCGAAAACTACAGCAAATCAAAACAAGTACAATACAGTACAAATATTTCAAGACTCAAGCAGCTATTTTACTCAACAGTTTTTTTTTTCCTTCAACAAAATGGCAAGTTAAACTTTATTTCAGACACAACACATACAATTTATGACAATAAAATCACCTGACAATCATAATACCGTACAGATCAGATACTTACTGAGCAGGTAAAGTATTATATACAAACAAACCATAACAACAATTAACATACATAACTCTTTAAGAATTTCAAGTACAGGTAAAATCCAGCTGGTAAGATAACTGGTTGTTTTTGTAGTTTGGTTTGCATTTAAATATAATTTCTTTATATCTTCAGAAAGTTTGTAAATACAATTTTAAACAGTTTTTCTTTAAAACTTGTATGGTCTGAGGCTTGAACTCTATTTGCAAGCTTAGTGTTGCTGATTTCAGTATACTAGAGCAGCCAGAGTAGTGGCAAAAACATCCAAATCTTTACGTCTCTGCGGCAGTGCTCTCTCACTTTTTGGCTGAGCAGCGAGTGCCCAAAATTTCTTAAAACAATTGTGCCCAAAGCTGTAAAAAGATGCTAATGTGCCCTAAATAACATAGCAATCCAGCATTTAAGTGGACTAAATGTTATCTTTTGACAAATTTGTCGACTCTTCTAAAGCTATGTCCATCATGTTGCCAAAAATTATTTGTCCTTATTCCAACAAATCATTGATTTGCTGAAAAAATCAACAAGTGGGAACACCGCTTAGTGGCATTGCAAATGTTGTGATAGTGATACAAAAGATTAACTAAATTTCTAACGTACTATGCAGTGCTTACCATATTTGACGGCATGTGGGACGCACTATTTTTCTAAACCTTTGGCTCAAAAAATCGCCCTAGGTCTTACTTACATGGCATAGGTAAAGTTTGAGACCTCCCGTAGGCCAAGGCTAAACTTCTCTCTAACGCTCACTAACCCAGCTAACACTTAGTACTTCTACCCACCCTAAACTCCATGCACCCTTATATTATTGTGTTATTACCAGTGTTTTAAAAATGAAAGCAATTTACAGTAATCTGTGACACTTTGACTCATGTTTATTTACATCAGCTGATCGTCCCTCTGACTTATCAGTGATGCCATTTGTTGGCGAGGAGTAAAACCACAGTACGATCGTTGCCAGCACTGCCGGATGTATAACCCAGTGCTGTATGACCTATAACATTTTGATTTTATAGCAATTTGCTAACAGCTTGCTTATTTTCTGCTATTGAGATGTCTTGTGTACGCTTATTGCTTGCCTGTATTGCATTGCTTTCATACAGCTATATTTCTGCTAGTGTAATTTACTTCTAAATTGCTTTTATGCAGCTATGTTTCTGCTTGTGTATGTTCTGCTAGACTATTTTCAACAATATATGCCTAAATACACTAAAAACTTTTTTTCTTATATCTGACCTGCTAAAATGGGGTGCGTCTTACATGCCCATGCATCCTATATGCCGTCAAATACAGTAATTTTTAAAAAATAAACTTTTTACGAGTATGCTAGTTTGATAAGAATCACTTTTCTTTAATTAAATAAAGTTAGTTTGGAAAACAAGCATCATTCAAATAACTAATGGAAATAATTACGAATTTATTGTCTGCTGACAAGTAGTTAGCAGAAGAAAACAGTAATGGCATAAGCCTTTTAAGTGTGAACAATTAGGCATGCAATGAGTAGGCACAGCCAATTTTAAACAGGGACTTCTAGACATTGGAACCAACTTTTTCAAAGCCTTTAGCTAATTTTTGCACATTTTTTAATATTCAAGCACCTTAACATTTATAACAAAAATGCAAGTACTTAAATGAGGACTAAAAACAAAATCAATGGGGGTATCTAAAGTTAGGCCAATCGCGTAAAACTAACTAGATTGGCGTTGACTCAGCCGTTCTAGCGATATTCTACTTCAAATACAATGCCCGGCCTCTGATGTTATAAACTTTGATATTTTATATTGGCAATCCTGATGTTGATACCTTTAGTGTCATTAGCTACGCCATCCCAGTTCTAACCTTAAGCCATTATGCTTTATTCTACTGCATTGAGTCGTTTCACTGTGCACTAATAAGTTTGATCTTGTCAGCAGAATAGATCAGAGCTAACGAAAAAAATAGACTGTATGGTAGCTTAGGTAACAAACGTTTAAGAATAAGTTAAAGTAAGGCCAGTAGAGTTAATAGAGTAGTATACCATTGTTTGCAACTTAGTTGGAAAAGTTTATTTTAGGGTAACAAAATACTGTAACCAAATATATGAGTTTGTACTTTATCGCCTAGTAATAAAACCCTTATTTCAAGACTAGGCTATGATTTAGACCAAAATGTATCTGACAGCTTGCTTTTGGCTGAGATCGCTATGCTACCAAAACAGTTTACTCTTTTTACCAGCTTGGATCTGTGGTGCAGACAAGATCAAACTGGTTAGTGCACATCGTGCATTAAAACGACTAAACGCAGTAGCTTAAGAGCAGCATTGCTTTAGGCTAGAACTGGGATGGTGTCGCTAACAATGCTAAGACTATCAACATCAGGACTGCCAAAAAAAAAAAAAAATTTATAGCTTGGTGTGGTAGGTATGTGCAGACAAGTAGTACCTTTGTACTTTGGGCAGCCGCTCAAGTAGTGATATGTGAGGCTTAAATACTCTGGTCTTGCTGCAAATACCAATTGCTGACATATGGGTCCTAGTCCCACCACACGGTAACGGCCTTGGCTGGTCGGCTAAACTATGTCAGCATAGTTTTGTACCACATTAGAAAACTGTGGGAGAGACTTGCATCTCGAGACCACTTATGTCTTAAAACTGAGGTTGAAGGTAAGCAAGGGCATGCTCTTCGTAGAAATTTTGCTCCAAAAATGTATGGTCCAATGAAAAATAAAAAAGTAAAAGATAACAGCGTGGAAGAGAGTCGGCTCCTTGGGCAGGCTGTCTCACTCGGTCGGTTGAGTAGTCACTCCAGGAGCGCTGATCGTCGTTCTGCAACCTGGAGCGCTCGAGCTTTAGGCAGAGGGGCTCGTTCAAAAAATTAGCGACATTCTCCTATTAGACTTGGAAGTTGGAACGTTGGAAGTCTTTGAGGAAGAGGTGTGGAGGTATGTGAAGAGTTGAGGAAGAGGAAAGTAGATGTGTGCGGCTTACAAGAAGTAAGGTGGAAGAATGATGGTACTCGATTTCTCGGAGTTTTTGGACGAAGGTATAAATTGTGGTGGTCTAGAAACAGCTCTGGTATCGGAGGGGTTGGAATGTTAGTAAAAGAAGAGATATGTGAGAAAGTGGTAGATGTCCAAAGAAAAAGTGACAGAGTTATGGTGGTTGTGTTAGCGCTTGGAAAGCAAGTGATACAAATAATATCAGCGTATGGACCACAAGCAGGGAGGCCGCTTGAAGAAAAGCACAGGTTCTATGATGAATTGGCAGGCGAATACGAGCTACAAAATCCTAGTGAAGTGGTATTCGGACTGGGAGATTTTAATGGACATGTTGGTGAAGAGATAGAAGGCTTTGAGGGTGTTTATGGTGGAAATGGAATAGGTCAGAGAAATGCCGAAGGAAGAATGCTACTTGAGTTTTGTGATGAAAGAGAATTATGTGTGGCAAACACGTGGTTTAAGAAGACGGACAAAAGAAAGATAACGTTTAAATCTGGCAATAATGAATCTGAAATTGATTTTATTTTAATTACTAAAGAAAAAAGAAAATTTGTGAAAGACGTAAAGGTAATTCCATGGGAATTGCAACATCGACTGCTAGTTGCCGATGTGGATAAAAGAAAACTGAATAAAGTTATTAAGAAAGAATCAAGGGTAAAGCGCATGGTTTGGAAATTAAAAGAAAGGGAAATGCAAGGAAAATTTGAAAGAAGAGTTGTTAGAATAATCAGAAGAGTGATCAATGTTAATATTAGGTCCAGAATCCGGAGAAGTTCAATAACTCGACTTATGGCTTGCAATTATAGCATTTATTCTCAAAAAAAAATTGTATACTTAAGCAAAATTAAAGAAATAAAAGACTGTATGTGTATGACGACAAAAAAATTTTAACAGTGTATGTACAAAAATTCTTTTTGATTAAAAAGCTGGCCCTGTCAGGGTCTTACATATTAAAGTCTCAGTGCCTTAAACTACAGATGCATAGAAGTCCCAGTACCTAATCAGTAATGCCTAATTGTCACTGCTTAAAAGTCACGTTTTGTAAAACAGATACATTAAACTGTAATGCAACTAAACACTTCTGATATAGATTTGACTATACAGAAAGCAGAAAATGCATGGTAGTATTAAGCAAACAAATTAACGAGCTTACCATCCACCACACGAAGTCTAGCACTGAAGAGATAATACCACAACAAAACTCCATACTATACCAACGTGACGACATAAACATAAAAAATGATCATCTCATATTTGTGGGTTTTAAAATATCGATTTTTTATGCAATTAATTGTTTGTTTTTGTACGTATGTTGTAAAAGTAAAATAACTGTCTGGATAAGCCAAACCACTACATATTTTTTTGGAAATTTTTCAGTATGAATTTTGAGCCATATTACAAAATAGTTCTTTCCGCATTTACAAAAAACATTTTCAAGATGTTCCATCATGATAATTTGAATCACACTGATTTGGACCTATGCCAGTACTAATGCAAACAAAAAAGTATAATCATCCTTTTAAGTACAAAAAACAGATGATAACAAGGCTAAAGCAAATAAAATTGATACAGTAGAATCCAGGTTAAAATGAGCATGTAGCATAAATTAAAAAAATGCTTTGAACTCTAATTGTTTGTATCACACAAAAGAGATATCAACTTTAGCAGCTCAAAAAAAAAAAACAATTTTTTTTCATATTGTACATATTTGTCAGATTGGTAGAATAATCCATTCTAAACAGCAACACAGACCTTTCTAGGATCTCTTGTGAACTCAAATAATAATGTCAATTTAAAGAAAAGCATTGCACCATTCACTCATACAAACATAAGCATCTCCAGCTTGCTTTTTATTTGCTCCAGTTTCATGTTTCAACCAATCTGTAAACAGTTCTTGATCCTTTTTTAGAATTAAAAATTGCCCCAAAAGTACATATGCCTGCAATACAAAAAGATGAATCTAAAATAAATTTTCAAGTTAAAAATAAAACTCACATAGCAATAACAAGGTAGATAGATATGCCAAAGAAAAATACCATTGAAATGGCAGCAGATGGAAGGTATTGAAACTATTTAAAATACAGTTTTAGGGACACTCATTTTTCTTTTCTGAAATTGTAAGTTTGTGTTGACAAATGGTGTTTGGTATATAGCCCCAATCTTCAAAACAACTTACGATAATTTTCAAACAATACGCTAGGGTTTTGAAAACTAGCTCATGAATAGGATTGTACAAAGTAAAATTATTGTATATTCTAGAATAAACATTTCGAATCTAAAATATCAAATCCTATTCTAGAATAGTAAAACTGCAAACCACATTATATGTTTCTTTTTTGTGACAAATAAATAAACCTATTGCATTCATTCGAGTATGAGTCGCATGCATGTATAAGTCACGCTCAAATATTTGACATGAAAAACAGTACTAAAACTTTGTAACATCATTTATTTATTGCAATCACACAACACATAAAAACCATTAAAGCAAAGGTTGAAATTAAATTTTTCATCAACTTGCCCTTCAGGCAAGTGATAACAAATGTTTGCTTGCCTGGGAAAACTTCAACTTGCTTGAAACAAAAAGGCACAGTGCATTTTGATGTTTAATATTAAAAATGCATAGTAAGTACCGAATTTGCCAAATATTGTATTTCGAAAAAATCCAGTGTTTGAGTGTGATTTTTAAATTGGAGTGACGTAATAAATGCCTTTATTTGTGTGAGATAAATCACATCAAAAATTTCATCACCACTTTTTTCCAAAAAGATTGCATCAAATTATACCATTGAAACACAAACAAGAATCCTCAACCATTATCACTTCAGAAATTCACCTTAAACTCTGGAATTTTTGTCATTATCTCTGTTGGTTTCTTCTGTTTTGTCATACGTTACATTTAAGTTTTGCACTGACTGAGCTTCAGTTTACATTATTTTAAAAAACAATAACAAACTTTAGTTAAAAAATTAATAAAAAAATCGATGATCGTAAAAATAATTGCAAACTAGCGGCGATCTTATCCCATAGAAAAAATTTTAAATTATCACAAAAATTCATATCTACTGACATTGTTCTACTCAGCATCGCATCACAGTTTTCTTGTGTAACAAATATCGCAGAAAGTGATTAATGCGATTGCCATCCATGCTTTTGAAATCTTTCAATTCTCAAAAACTGATTTGTGGATTGTAATCGTTTCAATTGCTACATTAACAATAATTTACATGGCTTTTTTTGCTGCAAATGCATTTTAATTTTCAATCGCGAAAATCTTGGAAACTGCACCAGCTAAAAAGCTGAACTTTTTTGTAACAGACAGAGGAACTAAGATCATTAAAAAACTCAAATAAAACAAAAAATTGCATAATTTGGGACATTGTTTTCTTACAGCACAGGGTACTGGTAGTACTTTTGATACCTGAAAGAGGGATTAACGCGGCAAGCTTGGAAAGAATTTTAACAAAACAGTTTACGCCAAAAGAATTGCAAAGCACGTCTGAGTATCGAACAAATCAGCGTGCGATTAAGAAGTGTCAATGGCGATTAATGAAGTGCAAGCAGCAAAACATGCTAACTGCCATGATTGTGCTAAAACAAATCAAATAAATGCTCTTTATACTTGCAGTTATTTTATTGATTAAAATGTTCATATCTTCAAAGCTTTTCGTCTGATACTTGTCAAGAAGAATCGTCAGAATGGAGAGCGCAGAAAAATGAGCGGCTATTTATAGGAAAAAAGCCGAGCCGTGATTGGCTGGAAAAGGACCAATGAGAAAGTGTCATTAGTGTACAATCTTTAAGCTGTATAGGAATTCTTTTTGTCGGCAGAGGATGGGGTTAGAAGTTTTGATGAAAGTGGCTTCAAGAGCAGATAGATGAAAAGATGAGCGGCCTTGGGCAAGAATAGAAAATCTACTGTCATCATAATGTTGAGCTCAGGTAGGATTTTGTAAAAGATGAAGTCCAATGGCTGAATCAGAAGCAAGGGACTTGGTATTAGTCTGGGTAGAAGATTTGCACCGACGAGCAGGAAGTAAGCGTTTTTGGGAAGAAGAGCAAGAACGGATAGATTTGGGGACATGGTGTTTGATTCTGTTCTGCAGCCTTTGGGAAGTACGGCCTACATACCGACTGTCACAGTGGCATGAAAATTGATAAATCCTGTTGCTTTTCGGTAAAGCAGGCAGTACATCTTTGTTGGTAACTGAGAGAAGCTCGTTGGTAAACAACACTTGGTTCCACAGCGGTAAAGTGCTGTTTGACAACAGATTTAACTTGCTTTTTAAACCGAGTAGAAACAGAACCAAGCCATGGGAAACGTAAATAGACGGGGCATTTTTCACGTCCAAATTTGGGCAGAGAGTGAAATTGCTTCACCTTCATAGCCATAAATGACTTGATAATGTGCTCAGGGTATCCATTAGTCAGTAGAATGAACTTGATTATTTCTAGTTCCGGTGGCAATCTTTTAGGAGAACAGATGGCAAGAGCCCGATGAGTTAATGTCAGGATGAGGTTGGTTTTGCGTTTCCGAGGACTGAAGAAATTCCAGCATAGATATTGACCGGTGAATGTGGGTTTCCGATAGATGGAAGTAATGAACTTGAAAGGAATTTTTCAACAAGAACATTCAGAAATGGTAGAGCCAGGTTAGATTCTTTTTCAAAAGTAAAGCAGAGAGAAGAGTGAAGCGAGTTATATGGATGATATGATTACCGCTGTATGGATGACACTTTCGTAGTATTCAGCAACGAAGATGAATGCGATCTTTTCTTAGTCCGCCTCAACTCACTTCACCCTTCTCTCCACTTTACTTTCGAAAAAGAATCTAACCTGGCTCTCCCATTTCTGGATGTTCTTGTTGAAAAATCCCCTTTCAAGTTCACTACTTCCATCTATCGGAAACCCACATTCACCAGTCAATATCTACGTGGGAATTCCTTCAGTCCTCGGAAACGCAAAACCAACCTCATCCTGACATTAACTCATCGGGCTCTTGCCATCTGTTCTCCTAAAAGATTGCCACCGGAACTAGACAAAATCAAGTTCATTCTACTGACTAATGGATACCCTGAGCACATTATCAAGTCGTTTATGGCTATGAAGGTGAAGCAATTTTACTCTCTGCCCAAACTTGGACGTGAAAAATGCCCCGTCTATTTACGTTTCCCATGGCTTGGTTCTGTTTCTACCCGGTTTAAAAAGCAAGTTAAATCTGTTGTCAAACAGCACTTTACTGCTGTGGAACCAAGTGTTGTTTGCCAACGAGCTTCTCTCAGTTACCAACAAAGATGTACTGCCTGCTTTACAGAAAAGCAACAGGATTTATCAATTTTCATGCCACTGTGACAGTCGGTATGTAGGCCGTACTTCCCAAAGGCTGCAGAACAGAATCAAACACCATGTCCCCAAATCTATCCGTTCTTGCTCTTCTTCCCAAAAACGCTTACTTCCTGCTCGTCGGTGCAAATCTTCTACCCAAACTAATACCAAGTCCCTTGCTTCTGATTCAGCCATTGGACTTCATCTTTTACAAAATCCTACCTGAGCTCAACATTATGATGACAGTAGATTTTCTATTCTTGCCCAAGGCCGCTCATCTTTTCATCTATCTGCTCTTGAAGCCACTTTCATCAAAACTTCTAACCCCATCCTCTGCCGACAAAAAGAATTCCTATACAGCTTAAAGATTGTACACTAATGACACTTTCTCATTGGTCCTTTTCCAGCCAATCACAGCTCGGCTTTTTTCCTATAAATAGCCGCTCATTTTTCTGCGCTCTCCATTCTGACGATTCTTCTTGACAAGTGTCAAACGAAAAGCTTTGAAGATATGAACATTTTAATCAAGGCAATTCTTTCTGTTCCACCAACCAACTCTTCAGTCATTTTATTGTAGCAAAAGTGGAACTTGCGCTTTAAATAATGTTATTTTAAGTTGCTTACTTCATATGCAGCATTTTATTAATTTGCCTGTCAGGCAAGTGAAGCTAGAAAACAACTTTTTTTACATCAGAAATAAAGTTTTTTCTAATGAAAGCATTTTCCAAACAAGTTTTACTTTGATTCAAAGCTTTTCATCTGACACTTATCAAAAAAAAAATCGTCAGAATAGAGAGTGCTGGAAAAGGAGCAACTACAAAAAAAGTCGAGCAGTGATTAGCAGGAAAAGGATGAATGAAAGAGCGTCATTTGTTGACAATCTTTAAGCTGTACACGAATTCTTTTTGTCGGCAGAAGGCAGGTAAGAAGTTCTGATAAAAGTGACTCCAAAAGTAGATGGATGGAAAGTGATTTCTTATTGTAATTTTGTCAATATTCCAAATGTTTTCCAGTACATGTTTTCAAAGTTTTTTTACCTAACCAAGACGCACCCAATCTCCAGCCAGTGATCGTAAATTTTGTGGCACATGCGGCACAAGTTGCTTGTGTGATATTGGCACATGAAGCAAGCAGTGTGATGTTTCATGGTTATTTGGAGTCTACCTCTACCAAACTATACAGCACAAAGATTTTCGGGAACTAAGAATTCATCTCTTGGCAGATTCCTATTTATAATCACTCCACCTTGTGGTAAATATAACAAAAACAATGTTTAAATAGATATTTTAAAGTTTAATTGTTACACCTTATAGTAAATACACCTATACTGTAGTAACAACAGTGTCAAATTCTTGTAGTTAACTTCTTCAGAATTGCATCAAAAACTTTTGAAGTGAACAGGATTGCAGGCTGCTTCAAATTATTGTTTTACTTTTGAATTATTTTTGTAATGTGAGTAAATTAGAAGTGGCTGCGCCGCTGCAGACTGACAACCATTTTCGAAAAGTTTTCATGTCAAAATTTTCATACACGTGCTATCTAACTTAAATTTATCACACTCACTGTATTCCCTTTGCAATAAAAACAGCGACAAAAGACGTATCAAGAAAAGCTCTCTCAATACTGCACGCAGTGCTGTCGTCGAGGGTAGCCCTCCAACCCGTCATTTTACCTCAATCTTAAAAGAGGGTTGAGGTCACGAAGGAACTCTGAAGAGACTCAACAATTGAGCCACTCCAAAGGTCTGAGCCAGAGCTCAGAAGTCAACGAAAGAGAAGGAAAATGGATTCAGCAATCACATTTATCAAAACTTCTAACAGCGCCCTCTGCTGACAAAAAGAATTTGTGTACAGCCTTAAAGGTAGTACACAAATAACGCTCTCTCATTGATCCTTTTCTTGCCAATTACCTGCATGGCTTTTTTCTATAGCCGCTCCTTTTCCTGTACTCTCTATTCTGACGATTTTTCTGGACAAGTGGCATATAAAAAGCTTCAAAGATATTAACATTGTAATTATTTGAAAAACCCTTTTTTTTTGGAAAAAGCTTTTATTTAAAAACAAGTTTTTGAAAATAAAAAAGTGGTTTTGAAAAAAAAAATTTTAAAAACTGTTATTTGAGACAAATTTTTTTTTTAATTTTGTTTTGGGAAAAAATACTGTTTTTTTTTAAGTTTTTTTTGAAGAAAAACTTTTGTTGGAGAAAAAAATTTTTTCTGTTTTTTTTTTAGAAAAAATCGGTAAAAAATTTTTTTCACCTCCGGGGGCCTAAACATCCATGTCTAAAAATCACGGTCCCAAAAATTCTTCTCAAAAACAATATTGCAGTGGGCTAGTTAAGGGTGTAGATTTGATATTTAGCATAGTGTGCCAAACTTCTCTGACTCTGTTAGTTAGTCAGTTAGTTGTTAGTTAGTTGTTGTTAGTTGTTAGTCTCTGACTCTGTTAGTTAGTTGTTGTTAGTCACTTAAGATGTTGTTCTAGGGTCGTAATTAGATCCAAATACGTACCAAGCGATATACTGATATCGAATATCAGTCAAATATCGCTTTGACTCTGCAAGTTTGTGTGTTTGGTTTTAAAGGAATTGCATATTTTGATGCTTTGGTGATAGACCTAGAGGAAGTTGCAGTTTTTTCTTGTGATATGACGTCACTTGGTAAATAAATAAATAAATATGATGATATGACTTCTGGTCAAGATTATGTAAGTTACAAATTCAAAAACCATATTGGCAAAGGGTTACTGTTGAAATATTTGTTTTAACGAGGGTTTTGTTTTTAACTGCAGTTTTAACAACCGCCCTGCTAAGTGAAAATACAACAAACTTCCAAAAACTTGAACCAAGAACCAAGCAGAGTTGTAAAATTTTGATTGTCATTCTATAGATACATTTTTTAGACATTTAAATTTTGAAAGATAACCACAAACCGGAACAAGTTAATGGAACATCATTAACCCTAAAATTTGAAAGCAATGTATTTAAGATCTGAATATCAATCAGTGGTGCACCAGCAAGCACTTAATTCGTTGAATCGTTGTGAATGCTGAAATCTGTTAAATCCGGTTGCCGTGAAGATGTTCTTGTTTTGTTTTATATGACGTAAGTTACTAATTTTCGTGTTGACCTAATTAAGTGCAAATTTTAAACTTTGCAAGCTGAAACCTTGCAATGTCAAAATCACTATTCAGTTGAGCGTCTGCAGTAAGTAGAGATGACTTTTTGTTACTAAATTTAAAGATTGAGTCAGCAAAGAACTACAGTTTGAAATTTGAGATATTGCTGCCTTTGCAGCTCATATTGAAGACAGCTGATTTTCCATTAGATTTATTTCGAGTGCCAATTGCCTTGGTTTCTATTCAGATAGTTCGCTGACTCAATCCTAACAAATATTATTTTCCATTTCCCCTTTTTTTTTTAGCATTAAGTGTGCCAGTGAGTTTGACATCGGCCAGGCTTCAGTTTAAATATTCAACTTTTGATTTGATCGCATTTGGAATTCTCCATCTGCATTGAAAATTCATCAGTAAGTACAATGCATCATTTTGTTAAATTGTTTGTTAATTGTTAAAATAGATTATAAATTTGAATAAGTTAATGAGATAAACGAGTTGTGTGCTGAAGGTCATATTTTGTTTTCGTTGAAGCATTAATTCCAATTTGTTTTGTTTTTGGTTCAAATCTAGGCTTTATTTTATTCCGTAAAATATTTCATGTGTTTTTAGAGTGTCTAAATGTTTATTTTTTTTCAGAAACCACTTCCCGTTTTTGCTTCTGCTTACTTATACACCAACAAATAAAAGACGAAATTTCAAAGAAGAACAGCGTGTTACGAATTCTCGAGGCAGACGGTAGACAAATCGAATCCGTAACAGCTGGTTTGTTTCTAAAAAGACTTAAGTCCATTTTTTGTGATTTTCACTTATTTTCTTTTATGATAGATGCAACTCAACTCCATCTTTTGAGCGAATCAGCTAAGCTGTATCTAGCAAAATAACAGAGATAATGATAGCTTAAGTCCACCTTTTTCTGTGAATTTTAGTTTAAAAGAGCCTATTGTCCATGATTGCATTAGCAGTGTGCAGAATAAGTCAAGTGAAAGAACGCTTTGAAGAATATTTTTGAAAAAGCTGTGAGCATTTTGTATTATCAGAAGTAATGATGAGCATTTTAGTTAGTTTACTTTAGCATCAATTGGGTTTTGCCCAAAAAGTTATTAGCTTTAGAGCTGCTAATACAGCATCTATTTTCTGCACGAACAACTAGAACACACTGATGATGAGCAACGATAATGCCTGTTATTTTTGAGTAGTTTTAAAGCATCTAAATTATAGCCTAGTTATAAATTAAACAAAAATTATAGCCTAGAGAGCAATCTACTAGCATACAAGGTTGCCACAGAAACTGCAAAATCAAATTCCAGGACTTTCCAGAACTATTTTGGGTCATTTTTCAGGACTGTTTAAGTTTTTTTTATTTTTTTTTACAGAATTTAAAATTTAATTTTCACTATTACTCTTTCATGCACCTACTTTTTTGTACTTGTGATTGACAATAAATTTTGACATAACAAATTTGCATTCCTAGTACTGACTACCAGCCAGAGGCAAAGCCAGAAATTTGCAATGGGAGGGCGGTGCTTTGGGGTATGGGGGCAGAGCCCCCAGCCAGCGGAAGCCATTGGGAGTCTGGGGGCAAAGCTCCCAGCGCTCAAAGACTTTTCAATTTTTCTGCAACAATAACTTAATTTTAGGCCTAGTTTGATAAAGATTATTGCTTTTAAAACATAGCGTAAAAATTGGCACTGCAAAAACATGACTAAACTGGTTGCATAACTGGGCTATAGTATGTGGGTGATGGGTAGAGCTAGACCGATATAACTTTTTTAGGCCGATACCAATAACTGATATGTTTGTTACCTTATTAACTACAAAAACTTTGTCACTATTTTTCAATTATCTTGACACTAAATGCTTCACTAATCCTCCTCCAAAGAAATACTACTGAAAACATAAGTCATACTAAGCTAACACAATGCAAAAGCGCTCATGATTGCTCCAAAAAATAAATGGTTTAAAGTAATTGGGCTAAGCCAATATTTCACCGGCTGTAGATAGCTGATACTATGTATCGGCTTGGTCCCAATATCAACTGATCAATATATCGGTCAAGCTCTAATAATGGCTAATGGTAAAACTTCAGTCCTAGCTTTATTTCCAGGCAGTAAACGTGTAAACAAATACACTGTCCTAGCTCTAACGCCAGTGTGCAGACAAAAATACACTGTCCTAGCTCTAACCCAAACCCCAAACTGAAACCCTAGCTCTAACCCTTGCAGAAAAAAATGCTAATCCCAACCCAAACTCAAAATCTAAACCCTACCACTAACGATAACAATTTAAAAAACAAAAGAGTAAATGAGCACCCACTCTTGCTCTCTTATTCTTTTTAAGCAGAGCTCACTTGCATGCAAGAGTGCCAATAGGTACTTCCTTTGAAAAAACTCACATGTATTAATCCCATCTGTCTGTATTGTATAACTCTAGATAAAGTTAATTTGGGAGCAGAGGCTAATGAAACAAGATTTGAGAGAGATGATTGGTAATTAATAAAATTAGATACTGAATAGACCCATTATAATTTTTTTTGACAAAACCTACATGAAGTATTTTGCATCAAGCGATTGAATTGATTATTTTGAGCCATTTTTAGTTAGTTGCTACTGATTTTATTTTTGACCAATATTAGCCCCTCCCCTAAATAATGTTTCAAAAGTGGATTTAAATTATTTTTGTGTCAATATTACTCTAAAAAAAACTGCCTCTGAAGCATAGCGCAAAAAACGTCATATTTTTCTTATTGAACATTTTGGTCAAAGGGCCAATGGGGGGCCTATAGCCCGCTACGCTACTGCTACTAACAGTAATACTGCTACTGGAATATCACATTGCAATAAATTACTGTCCATGAATTCACTCTTCCTAATAATATTCAATAATTTATACATACTGTAGGATATACTGCAAAGTGCAAATATTGGCATTTTAACAAGGAAGTGCTTATTTGCACTCCAGCATACAAGTAAGAACTGCTTAAAAGAACACAAGAGCAAAGAGCAGACGAATGGGCGCTCATTTACTCTCTTTCATTTTTAAATTATCGTAAAGGCTTGGGTTAAGATTTTAGGTTTGGGTTAGGATCAACATGAGGGTTAGAGCTACGGTTACTTACAGTCTGGGTTAGATCTAGGGTTGGATTAAGGCTAGGATATTGATTTTTTGTGCGCTAACGTACAAATAAGCAATCTTTTAGCAATACTTTAAAGCTTTTTGAAGAACCTTCACAAAGCAAATTATTTCAACAATGGCTTTGTACAATCACAAGGTACCAGTTACTATAAAAAAAACAACTACACATTCTGTTCTGGTAAATCACGGGAAAACTTTCCAAATACTTTCCAGGACTTATAAACAAAATTCAAGAACTTTCCAGGACAGCAAAAAAAAATCCAGGACTTTTCCAGGACGTGGCAACCCTGGGCATAAGTTATGAAGCTTGCATAGTTGTGATTAATCACAAAAACAGTTTTTACTTCATTTACATGCATTCGATTAAAAACATAAATCGATGTAAAATTTGTTTTTAGCACAAATTGATTGTTTACCATAATAATGTTATGTCTTACTAGTGTGAGGAAACAATTTGTTTGCTGAATGTGAAAAAAAAAATATCGATTTATACGTTAAATCGATTGCATGTAAACTTAGTTAGCAATTTGCTTTTCTAATTGAGTCTATTAAGTGCATTAAACTAGCCCAGTACAGTTGTCCGAAAATTACTAAGTGCTTTGAAGTACCAGTAGCATAGCAAAATTGTTTAAGCACAATGATTGTTAAGTGCTAATTGAGTCACCAAATATGCTTGCTTATTAAGTGCTGTGATTTCTACTTGTTGAGATTCTTTATGTGCTCACTTTTCAAGTTTTTCTCGCTATAATTTTTAGTGATTATAAAAAGTTGTTAAACAGTCATTATGCACCCTCTTACTGATGAGCTAATGCAGAGATTGCAATGATGATGGTGCCAGAAAGCATAATTCACTCAGCAATATTTGAGTCCAGAAAATATTCAGTTGTTAAATTGCAAGTGCTTTTTAAACCAGTAAATATCAGTATGTAACTTTTTAGCAATGACCTAAGCCCAACTGAGAATGATAATATAGTCCAGCAGTCAACTCAATTTTTATTCCGTGATTTTCAAGCAAATTTTCGGTGGTTACAGATGCAACTTTTAATGAGAGCTTAATGACCAATAATGTTTCTTTTGACTTGTACAGAAAGAGATGTACAAATGTCAAAAGCTGTTTAAGCTGGTGATTTTTGAGTTAAAAAAATATGCAGTGATTGTGGCAAGTTCTAAACTAGTCATTATCTGCGTTTAACTTTTTACTGATAAGCTAAGCCCTAGAACGATACAGATTATCTATCAGTCACTCAGTTTTTACTTAAATACTTTTTGAGTAAATTTTTGGTGATTATGGTAGCAACTTTTAACGATATCTTAATACCAAATTATATTTCTCAACAGAAAAAGACCAATATAGTTTTTTAACTTGTAGAGAAAGGGATATACAGAAACCAAAACTGAATTTGCCTTTCAATTTTACAGCACTTGAAATGTAAGACTTACTCCAACTTCCTAGTGACCAACTGACTATAATTGTTTAATTGGTTTTAAAATTAGATTGGATATTCTACATCAAAGATTAATTTGAGTAATTTCTATTTCAGATTTCAATTTGTCAGTTTCTACAAATTAAGGTTCCAGCCAGAATAAAGTTTAAGTCTCTGTTAATTTCTGCCGTGCACATCCTAACAGTAGAATATAGTGTAGTAACAGTGATGATTTATTTAAGTGCAGAGTAGTGTTAACAAAGTCGTGACAATGCTTTACTGTGTCACGGTACATTATATCAGTACTGTGCATGTTGAAGTGATAGAATGGGATTTGATTTTTATGCATGTATATATACCAGAATACTATACTGCATTGAATTAGTTCAAAACAATTATTTTTTGACGTGATTATGATTATGCCAGCTAATAATAACAATTCTTTTGACTTTCAGATTGCATATGCAGTAAGCCATGTGTAAACTTAAGCTTAAGTCCAGTTATGCCAGGTTGGTTAATAAGTTGTTCCAAAGCAAGAAAGATCCAAGTCCAACAACTTGTCAAAAAAATATTATAGCACCACCTAGTGGAAAATCATTTTGTGAGTTATCATGGCATATATATATATACTACTTCTAATTAAAGCACTGTGTGTTGGTGTGTTAAACGATACAAAATCATATGTTGGTGTGTTAAATAATACAAAAGTAATGATTGCGAACACATTGCTGAAGACAGTTTTTGCGATTTTTTAAAAATCAAAAAAATGGACTTAAGTCTTTTTACAATCCAAGCAGCGACATGTCATCATCTTCGAAATGTCATCCAAATGGCATTAAAATGTCTGTTTTGTTTTTTTTTGAAAAAATTGCAAGAACTGCCCAGCAGCTGGGTTCGCTCTCAGGCCCCCATAGTGGTAGCTTGTTCTCTCACACACAATCTTCACAACTAACAACTTTCAAAATCCTTGTTACAGGGTTTCTAAATAAACAAATAAAACAAAATGCAACTATTACCGCTAAACCCTGTTTGACTATAATACCGTGCATTTACATTAATAGTTTAAATACATTAACTACAATTGGGTCCTGTTACTTTTGGAAAAATTGAAAACCCTTGTAAAAAATTTCTGGATGTGCCCCTGCAATCAACAACCATGAACTAAACCCGCTTAATGCAATTGTGAAGTTTTTTAGTTCAGTATAATTGAATACTTTTGCTAACTTCGTGGATATCACTTGCGAAGTCAAGTTCTAGTTTGTAATATACTATTAACTAGGGCAGTAAACAGAGCGTATCATCAAGTGAGGCTCACGAATTGCAGGAAAAACAGGTCCTTCAAGCTTGTCAATTTTATCTGTGTATATGCCAGGCCAATGATAACTTTTGCTTTTCTAAGATGATTTCAGCCCTGCTGCGACTCTTCTGGCTATGACAATAAGTATTGCAACTCCCACAAGCAAACTTAACTTGGAAACTAGATGGGAGTTTGCCAGCAAACCCAGTGAACGACCGACGCATAGCTAATGCTGAGATGCTCAAAAGTACTTTTTGTTTACCGTAAAATCAGCAATTATTCAAAAATATCTGAACATGGAACCTCCAAAAAAATAGACTAAATATATTTGTCAGTTAAATATTTCCTGATACCATAAAACAATGGTATCCTAGCTTGGGCCATTCAAAAAATAGATTTTGGGGGGTCCTCGAGGGGATGTGGCACCCCCTAACTACGTCAAAATATTTGTCTGTTAAATATCTCCTGATATCATAACAAACTGGCACCTTAGCTTGAGCCATTCAAAACATTGATATTGGGGGTCCATTTGGGGGTTCCCCGGAGAGGTGGCACCCCCAAACTATGTCAAAATATTTTTCTGTTAAATACCTACTGATATCAAAAAAAGTAGAACTCTAGCTTGAGCCGTTCAAAAAATTGATAGTTGAGAGGTCCATTTGGGGGGTCCCCAGGGGGTGGGCACCCCCAAACTATGTCAAAATATTTGTCTGTTAAATATCTGCTCATATCATAAAACACTGGCACTCTAAGTTCAGCCATTCAAAAAATTGATTTTTGAGGGGTCCATTTGGGGGGTCATCGAGGGGGAGGGGGTGGCACCCCCAAAATATGTCAAAATATTTGTCTGTTAAATATCTACTGATATCAAAAAGAAGTAGAGCTCTAGCTTGAGCCATTCAAAAAATTGATTTTTGGGGGTCCATTTGGGGGGGTCCCTGGGGGGGTGGCCAGTGGCGGATCCAGAAAATTTTGGTGGGGGGGATTTTAAGCACAAAACCTCAAAAATTCGAATGTCTTCACCAAAATTGAGAGCGATTTTTCGGCCGAAATCGAAAATTCAAACAATTTTTTCGCCCAAAGTCAGGTGTTCTCCAAAAAAAAAAAAAAAAAAGGTCTTCACCAAAATTGAGAGCGATTTTTTGGCCGAAATCGGAAATTCAAACAATTTTTTCGCCACCAAAATTGAAAGCGATTTTTCGGCCGGATTCGTTACGTTTAGGCTGGTGGGGGGGATGCATCCCCCCATCCCCCCCCTAAATCCGCCACTGGGGGTGGCACCCCCAAACTATGTCAAAATATTTGTCTGTTAAATATCTGCTGATATCAAAAAACACTAGCACTCTAAGTTAAGCCGTTCAAAAAATTGATTTTTGGGGGTCCATTTGGGGGGTCCCCGGGGGGGTGGCACCCCCAAACTATGTCAAAATATTTGTCTGTTAAATATCTGCTGATATCAAAAAACACTGGCACTCTAAGTAAAGCCGTTCAAAAAATTGATTTTTGGGGGTCCATTTGGGGGGTTCCCGGGGGGGTGGCACCCCCAAACTATGTCAAAATATTTGTCTGTTAAATATCTACTGATATCAAAAACAACTAGCACTCTAGCTTGAGCCGTTCAAAAAATTGATTTTTTGGGGGCCCATTTTGGGGGGGGTCCCCGGTGGAGTTGCCCCAAAAAATTTCAGGAGAAAAAATTGCATTTGCAGCCCAACAACTTTACACAAAAATTAGATATCGGTGTGTTGTGGTTTAGGAGAAGAAGAGCGTACAAAATTTAGGAAGAAAAAAAAGGAAGAAAAAAAGAAATAAACCTCATCGCGGCCAAAAGTGGGTTGGTTGGGATGAAAGGGTATCTTGAGACATATAACCCTATGAAATATTTTTTGCCGTACTTAAAGGCGGTGAATCATCCAGCCAATTCCAGTGGTTTACAATAGTAAAAATTGAACTATAATTTTGATATTTTTTGTTTTGATTTTGAGGCTGCGTTTGCAAAGATATTCAACAAATACAAAAAGATGTCCCCCCGAAAAAAGTTTTTGGAAACTCTGAGTTTTGATCTTCCCGCCAAAACCGCAGCTCACTAAACTATTAGGCCTACTGTAATCTTATTAAACTATTAGGCCTAATTATCTCTAAACTATTAGGCCTAATAATTTAAAGATAGTTAGGCCTAATTAGGCCTAAACTATTTAGAAATAAACTATCTCTAAACTATTAGGCCTACCACAGTTCTCTAAACCATTAGGCCTACTGTGGTTTTGGCGGGAAGAACAAAACTCAAGAGTTTCCAAAAACTTTTTTGGGGGGGACATCTTTTGGTATTTGTTGAATATCTTTGCAACCGCAGTCCCCAAATTAAAACAAAAAATATCAAAAATTATAGTTCAATTTTAGCTATTGTAAACCACCGGAATTGGCTGGATGATTCACCGCCTTTAAGCCGTTTTTGACTGAGACCGCTTTTTATGCCAAACTTGCAGGGCGGTTTTCGGGTTCTAAAACCAAAGTCACGCGACATATTGCCTTGAAATTTGGTACAAACATACAACTCATTAATCTCAAACTGCGGTCAAAATTTCATGTAGCTAGACCCAACTGTTCTCGAGTTATAAGCAAAAGTTTTGAAATTTCGCACTCGTTAGTTGGAAAATGGCCGAGTAAAAACAGAGAAACACGCGACGTGAGCGTCGATCGTTCCAACTAGATGGGAGTTTGCCAGCAAACCCAGTAAACGACTGACGCATAGCTAATGCTGTGATGCTCAAAAGTACTTTTTGTCAAACGCAAAATCAGCAATTAATCAAAAATATCTGATTATGGAACCTCCAGAAAAGTAGCGTCAAAATATTTGTCAGTTAAGTATCCCCTGATATCACAGAACACTGGCACCCTAGCTTGGGCCGTTCAAAAAATCGATTTTTGGAAGTCCACTTGGGGGGGTCTCCAGGGGGGTGGCACCCCCAAACTACGCCAAAATATTTGTCTGTTAGATCTCTGCTGATATCATAAAACACTGGCACCCTAAGCTGAGCCATAGAAAAAATTGATTTTTGGGGGGTCTCCGGGGGGGGCACCCCAAACTATGTCAAAATATTTGTCTGCTAAATATCTGCTGATATCATAAAATACTGGCACTCTAAGTTGAGCTGTTCAAAAAATTGATGTTTGGGGGTCCATTTGGGGGGGTGGCACTCCAAACTATGTCAAAATATTTATTTGTTAAATATCTCCTGATATCATAACAAACTGGCACCCTAAGTTAAGCCTTTCAAAAAATTGATTTTTTGGGGGGTCCATTTGGGAGGGTTCCGGGGGGGGGGTGGTACCCCCAAACTATGTCAAAATATTTGTTTCTGAAATCTCTGCTGATATCAAAACAAACTGGCACCCTAAGTCAAGCCTTTCAAAAATTGATTTTTGGGGGTCCATTTGGGGGATCCCCAAGGGGGTGGCACCCCCAACTATGTCGAAATATTTGTTAGTTAAATATCTGCTGATATCAAAAAAAAAGTAGCACTCTAGCTTGAGCGGTTCAAAAAATTGATTTTTGGGGGGGGTTCCAGGTGAAGTTGCCCCAAAAAATTTTGGGAGAAAAAATTGTGTTTGCAGCTAACAAATTTACACAAAAATTAGATTTCGATGTTTTGTGGTTTAGGAGAAGAGCGTACAAAAATCAGAAAGAAAAAAAAGGAAAAAATAAGAAATAAACCTCATCCTGGCCAAAAGTGGGTTGGTTGGGATGAAAGGGTATCTTAAGACATACACCCATATGAAATATTTTTGCCGTACTTAACCATTTTTGACTGAGACGGCTTTTTACGCCAAACTTGCGGGGCGGTTTTCAGGTTCTAAAACCAAAGTCACGCGACCTATTGCCTCAAAATTTGGTACAAACATATAACTAATTAATCTCAAACTGCTGTCAAAATTTCATGTAGCTGGGACCCAATCGCTCTCAAGTTATATGCAAAAGTTAGAATTATCGCACACGTTAGTTGGAAAATGGCCGAGTAAAAAGAAAAGAACATGCGAGCACCGGTCATTCCAATTAGCTGACAACAAGCTGATAAAAACTTCAGAAATAATTGACCGTTCTTTTTGATATCTCCAACTGAAGAGAGCTCAATGATCAGAGATCAGAGCAAATTATAATTTTATTCACAGTCAAATTTAGAAACCCTTAACAGTCTGTTTCACCTTTAACAGGATCATCAGAAGAGAACTTCTAAACAACATATACAAAAGCAAATTGATTAGTTACACTTGAAACATAGATTTGTAAGTGGTTATTCACAAAGTAATCCGTCTGCCTGGCCTCGAAACTTTCATCAACTGGGCCACAGAACTGCTGTTATAGGACTTTTAAGTTGAAAGGCAAACAGCATTGTGTTTACAAAATAATACGCATGCTGGGTTTGTCGTCAGTTACGTTTCAAATTTGAGTGACTCATAATTGGGTAACTTCCACTAGATTAAATTTGAAAGGTAGGAGTTAAAAACATTAAAACTACTGATACGAAAACTCAATATAGCACTGCCAGTGGTTTTATAATTTATCTGGAGAAGGGGAGTTGTGGTAAGCGCCTAAGGCTTAATCAACATTTTTTAGCAAAATTTTTTTTGTGCCTGCATTTTGAAATTAGCTTGGTGCGTTTATTCAACAGTACTTTTGGTTTTGCTTTGATGATTTGCAGCTTTTCTGCCGAACAAAGGCTGCATATTTTTGCACCACAGCGATAAGGAGCAGCTTCTTTAATGACGCTCAATTGGATTTGGTAATCGTGGCCTTTGTTTTTGTGCTTCCAAACTCGTTTTGATAGTTTGGAGCTTTTCTCTAGACGCTGATGTCGAAACAAAGAGCTGTGGTTGTTGAAGCGTTTATTGAAAGCAGTTGAGGACAATCTGTAATAGTCGTCCCTTTTGTTTCCAGATGAGATGGTGGCCTTGTAAACTACGCAGCTTTTCAGGCAATTTCCATTTAGCAGGCAGTTGGATTTGTTTTGACAGTTGCAATTTTCTGCCTATTTAGTTTCGTTGGTTTGCGGTGGGTTTGTCACGTTAGAATTGTGTAGTTTGATTATAGCTGCCATGTTTGGCATTTGATAGGTATTTTGAGATTGTTGGTTTTAAATAAGTTTCTGATGTTCTTAATAATTCGTTCAGTGTCTGGTCCTGAAATGCCAAATAAGATTGCTAGACCGTCATCATGGTAGAGGTCGAATGATTCAACTGGTAGTATGTTTGATAGTTGGTCGAGTTGGTAAAGACCTACTAGCTCGCATATTTCTGCGCCATCAAACGAGCCCATTGTCACGTCGAATTCGGGGTTGCTCAACTAAACTCACAACTGCAATACATTCATAACCAGTAAAACCACCCTCCCAACATCAAAAAGCAACTTCCCAAGATGATACAGAAAAGATTATCTGGCATATCATATCATGCAATCAAGAATTCGACAGAGCGAAACCTGCATACGCACAAGCCCTAAAAAAAAGTGGATACAAACAAAAATTAGAATTTCAAACAGAAAACAGCAGCAGAAAAAGACACAGCAAACAAAAACATTACTTGGTTTAATCCCCCTTTTAGCAATAATGTATCCAAAAATATCGGCAGGAAATTTTTACATCTATTGGACAAGCACTTCCCCCCCAACCACAAGTTGCACCCCATTTGCAATCGTAACTGCGTAAAAGTCAGTTATACCTGCATGCCAAACATGGCAGCTATAATCAAACTACACAATTCTAACGTGACAAACCCACCGCAAACCAACAAAACTAAATTGGCAGAAAATTGCAACTGTCAAAACAAATCCAACTGCCCGCTAAACAGAAATTGCCTGAAAAGCTGCGTAGTTTACAAGGCCACCATCTCACCTGGAAACAAAAGGGACGACTATTACGGATTGTGCTCAACTGCTTTCAAAAAACACTTCAACAACCACAGCTCTTCGTTTCGACATCAGCACCTAGAGAAAAGCACCAACTATCAAAACGAGTTTGGGAGCACAAAAACAAAGGCCACGATTACCAAATCCAATTGAGCGTCATTAAAGAAGCTGCTCCTTATCGCTGTGGTGCAAAAATATGCAGCCTTTGTTTGGCAGAAAAGCTGCAAATCATCAAAGCGAAACCAGAAGTACTCGTAACCGACGACAAACCCAGCATGCGTATTATTTTGTAAACACAATGTTGTCCACCTTTCAACTTAAAAGTCCTTTAACAGCTGTTCTGTGGCCCAGTTGACGAAAGTTTCGAGGCCAGGCAGACGTATTACTTTGTGAATAACCGCTTACAAATCTATGTTTCAAGTGTAACTAATCAATTTGCTTTTGTATATGTTGTTTAGAAGTTCTCTTCTGATGATCCCGTTAAGGGTGAAACAGACTGTTAAGGGTTTATTTGACTGTAAATAATTGAGATTTTTAATCACACAGTTTTTTTTTTATATCAAGTACCATTACTAACTGGGATAGAAAATGAGCCAAAGATATTCGCAGAATTGTTTGTTACTTCAGTCCACATAGCAATGACTTAGTGACTTTTTCCACCTAGGGGAGCATTTTCGCTTTTGACCGATTTTATTTCGTAGAACTTTTTCGGCAAAGTTACCTACACCAGTGGTTTACAATTGCCGAGTGTTCCTTTGTTTTTACTTGGCCATTTTCAAACTAACAAGTGCGAAATTTCACACTTTTACTTATAACTTGAAAACGGTTAGGTCTGGCTACAAGAAATTTTGACTGCAATTGGAGATAAGTTATATATTGGTACCAAATTTTGAGGCAATAGGTCATGTGACTTCAGTTTTAGCATCCAAAAACCATCCCAAAAATTTGACTTAGAAGCAGTCTAATTCAAAACGACTCAAACACAACAAAAAGTATTTCATATGTTTGTTTAAGATATCCTCTCATCCCTACCAACCCATTTTTGGCGCGATGAGATTTTTTCTCTTTTTTGTCATTTTTTTTGTCCTAAATCTTGTACGCTCTTCTTCTCAACCACAAAATATCGAAACGTAAGTTTTGGTAAAGTTGTTAAGCTGCAAACGCAATTTTGTCTCCCAAAATCTTTGGGGTCACTCCTACAGAAACCCCCCGAATTGGGGCCCCTAAAAAAATTTTTTTGATCGGCTTAAGTTAGGGCAATAATTTTTTTTATACCAGTAGTTATTTAACATACATTTTGACTGTAATAATAAAACACCAATTTATGTGTTTTATTACTATACTTAACAGGCTCTGACCTAGCATGACCAAGCTCTTTGTTTGGTTCGCAACAAAAAACACTTACTACAAACATTCTGACATAGTTTAGGGGTACCAACCCCTGGGAACCCCTCCAAATGGACCTCTAAAATCAATTTCTAGAATGGCTCAACCTAGGGCGTTACTTTTTTTTGATATCAGCAGATGTTTAAGAGACAAATATTTTGAGATAGTTCCAATGGCTTAAGCTTCGATTGGATTTATTATCAGTCAATATCTGTCGATAAAATATATATTTTGACAATCTTTAAAATTCCAACCCTCTAGGGTGTCCCAGAAGATACTTCTAATTCCAATTACTCTATACTTCCAACTACTCGTATTTATTCTTCTAATTACTCTATACTTCTAGTTACTCGAAGATACTTCTAACTGATTTTCAATAAAAAATTAAGGGTGCGCAATATACACGAGTTTTGTAGCTAAATGTGAAATTAAACCAAATTCTCACAAACGTTTCAAACACTGACGCCTCCATTCACTACGCCACGTTTTATTGAATACGTGTGTGTGCTCACCGCTCGTGCATGCACATACCAATGCAGGACGATTTCGTGACTGCAGTGCATTGGACATTCTTGCTGCATTGATAATTTGCAGCTTCAGCGCTACTTACGACAAAATTGTTACAATATGAAAGATAACACAGATGATGCAACATAAGGTCATCAATAAATTTTTTTATTATAGTCGCATGTCTTGAACAGCACTTGTCACTTACTATCCTTGGTCTGAGCTGAGAAAAAGTGAAACAAAATTTACACCAAACTTTATTCAAAAATTTATTAACGAGAAAGCGAAAGGTTTTTTTTTTTTTGAAAATCTCATTGTTCAACATGAGTCAATCGTTCACTGCGATTGCTTTTCAGCAAGCTACCATCTAATTACAAAACTCATTTTATGCTTGGTCAATTTTTAGCTTCTAAAAACTGGCATTGCTCTCCTTCCTTGTTACCATTCATTGAAGAAGTGAGCACATTCAACCTTAATCCCAAGAAAAAAAAGTAGCTTGAATTATATATGAAGGTCATTCAATAAATTAGGGGAATTTTTCAGTTTAAGCACTTATAATTCAGATAGAAGCTAAATTTTTTTTGACATAGTCTCTCATCAATTTCATACATTTTTCCTATCTGTGCACAAGCTTCTGTATTCCCTCAGCATAAAAATCTTTAGACTGATGTCTCAGCCACTCACTCACAACACTTTTGACTTCATCATTACTTTCAAACTTTCTGCCTCTTGTGAACTTTTTCAAGGGACCAAACCAGTGAAAGTCTGAAGGGGCAAGGTCTGGGCTGTAAGAGAGATGAAGGAGAAGTTCCCAGCCTAGGTTGTTGATGGTCTGCACCGTTTGGGCTGCTGTGTGAGGCCTTGCATTGTCATGATGCAAGAAGACTCCTTTTGACTGAAGACCCCTGCGTTTGTTCTTTATCTCTTTTTTGCATTTGTTCTTTATGTTTGTCCCATGCGTTTGTTTTTTTATGTTTGTTCTTTATGAAACATGTGGCACTAGGGTAATTCTATTTCAAAATTTTGAAAAACCATACAGAAACTGAATTAAATTTGTTTGTTTTTGATGAAAAACTGTATATGTAAAATATCTCGAAAAAAAATTAATGTTTACAGGTTGCACATGAACAGCAAAAATTCGAGATTATTCATATTATGCTACAGTATATACAATCGTACATCACGAGACGAGCACGACCCTATCAGAACGGCTCTAACAGATATAATCTTTGTGAATTACAATACTACAAGCAAATCCTGTCAACATTTCAACCAAAGAACCCAACTTGTATCAAAATGTTGATTCAAAGCCAAGTATAAACTAAGAAATAATCAACCTAATAAAACCACATTTAACGCAAATCGGTTGATCACTGAGACGTTAAAATGCCGCTTTGTATCTCATAGAGTGTTTAAAATTTTAGCAGTGTTTTTTCACTACGTTTGACAGGCGTACAGCAGAGCATTAGCAGTGTTTGATTAATATGCTTAGCCTCCACAGTTAATGCTGAGAGTTTTGTACCAGCCGCGCTTTGCACCATCGACCCTCATTGCGACCCCTGGGTGGTTGAACATAGAAAGTTCAACCTACTTTTACTGGTTGAACATAGAAGTTTCTGCAACTGCTCATTCCCTTCATCTACCATAGCATCTGCTATCTAAAGATTATTTCAAAGTATTTCAATCTCGGATTCAACTTCTGCAAGCTTTTTTTTATTGCTTTCCTCGACTTCTTGTGACTCAACTCGAAGCATTTTTTGCGGTTTCTCTTTCTCTACAGTCAACTTCTGCAGCTCCATATCTGCAAAATATTTGACTCGTGCATTTTTGATGGAATTGATTTGTTCGATTGTGCATGGAAATTTTAGAACTCCGCAAGCTCTAATTAACTCATCTTCAAGAAGTTGAAGCAAAACAGTGGATTTTTCTTTCATTACGTACCCATGGCTTTGCAAAAGCTGCATAGTGATCAAAAATCCTCGTTTGGGATAAGCATTTCCATGCCTAAGAGACAATATCGTCTGACATAGAGCACAAAACTTCGGTTATTTAAGGTTGCCATGCTTATTTGCCAAAGATCAAATTTTGGACCAGAAATTGTCAACCTGCTCACACAATGTCGAATGCTTGCATGCAGGTTCTCATCCACAATCATTGAGAACTTGCGGCCAGTAGCTTTGCCATGTTGTACTGCAATCTGATGTGCCACTATCTATCTGCTCCATGGGTTTTTTCAACCATTCATCTTGTAATGGTTCCGTTTCAAATTTCATCCACTGGGTTCAGATTTTATCGCATATCTCTTCAGAAGTGATAGGTGACAGGATGCGAAAGACTTCACTGAGTTTGTTGGTTAACACAAACATCATGCACAGAGACAAATTACTAATGGCATTTGTGGCATCAGAGTCGTTTCTTTTGCAAGGGTGAAGATATTGAGCACCCTATATGACTGGTACGTGAAAAGGTCAGTGATCCAGAAGATGAGTCGTTGCATACAAATAAAAATTCCAAGCAATCTGTTCAAAATTTGTCCAGCTTGTCTTGAGCATTTTTGAGCTGGTGTATCTGTTCATCAAGTTTGCTCTTTGCTTTTGTTCCAATGTCAACAAACTGCAAAGCTTTCCTGCTCTTCTCGAAAAAAATATCAACTAAAAGATTTTCGAAACCACACCAGACAGCAACTTTTTACAAATAAACTTTTGTTGCAAATTTGAAACAAGTTTCCACATGGAAAAACAAAGCAAGTGTATTCTTGGTTCATGTGATTGAAACTGAAGAAAAAAATCTTCAAACTCGGTTGTAGAGTAACCATAAAAACTGGCATTTGCTTCAGTTAAAGGATCCTGCAATGCTGCACATATTCTCTCAAAACAATCCATATTTGCCACTGTAGATTTGAAATTATTTTTCTTGAGTAAAAACTTCTAGAAATATTTCTTCAAATTTTTCCATTTTTGCTGAATTCTTACGGCAAAATATTTCATAGTGAGCCATTGGGTCTCAGTATATTGCATAGCACATCGGGCGAACACTTTTTTAACTACTGCTACGAAAGCATAGTCTGCTCTGTGTGCACTGGACAGAGGTGGAGTCAAGGACACAAGGCTCGATGCCAAGGACACAAAAAAAATCCGAAGCAAAGGCCAAGGATAGCCCTTCCAAGAACAGACCCTCTTGAGGCCAAGGACAGGAATGCTCAAGGTCAAGGACCAAGAACACAAGCGCAAGTGTTCTCAAAAAAAAGTTGTTTTTTTTTCAGGCGATCTCAAAAGAGGAAAACAAATAAGGTCTTCGCAAATTTTCCTAAAGGTTTCTGGCGTTTTCCAACAAAATTTTAACAGTTCAAAAAATAGTGCTGTCCTTGAGCCGAGAACAGGGCAATTTTCGAGGATTTGATGCTTCGAGGCCAAGAACTTGACCTTGGAGACCAAGTCCAAGGCCTAGGACTTCAAAATGCATCCTCAAGGCCAAGGACATCCTCAAGGACTCCATCTTGGGCACTGGAATGTCTAAAGGAAAAATGAGTATCATGGAAAAGATTTATCCAAATTAAATCCAAGCCTCTAAATTCCTTTCCTAAACAACAATGCGTAACTCTGTGCAAAGTTGGATTGCGCAGTCACAGTATTTTGAACCAAGCAACTCAAGTCCTTTCAACCACTTGGGTCAGTGGTCACTTTTGCACACTTGAACTCGCAGAACTCTTGTCGCTTTCACCAAACTCGAAAAAGCTACCATAACCTTTTCAGCAAACAAGGAATCATAACTTTTGGATAAAAGTTGAGTTCAACATATTTTTTCCAGCACCATATCGAGTACCGTAGGCTACCGTGGTAGCCTACTTTTTGTAAAAAGTATCAGTACCAGTACCGACTTAAAATCAGAGTGAAGTTATGGAATATGCTATAACAGGCTTAAGAGTAAAGGGCAATGACACAAGAAGTTGCCACAAAATGTAATGAAGAGTGTAGGTTAACCAAGTTAAATTATTAGGCTGTAGTTCCAATATAATGCTGTAGTTCCAATACAATACAATACAAAGCAAACAAAAATAAATTTAGCTCATTGTGAATAAATGCAGAATGCAACTTTAACTAATAATTTTTTATGACAGCATTGCATTTTATGACTTTTTTTATGATTTTTTGAGCTTTTTGAATTTTTTAATGAAATTTTATGATTTTATGGTAAGTGGCAGCCTTGCAAGAATGTCTCAAACACCAAAAGTAAGAATCTGGTGCTTGCATCTCTATTAAGCAAAACTTAAACAAAATCAGAAATTGGCTTGGGGTGCCAGAGCTGATTATGGCACCCATATACCTTATGCTCACCATAATCAGCTTACCATATGTCAAAACTGCATGGCAATTGGTAAACTGATTATGACGAGCATAGACCACGGCATCATTTTCTGTATCTACACCAAACTTGCCAAAATGTAGAAAATATCTTGCAAAAAAATGTGGCAAAATCCCATTGACAAGAGAATTGGAGCAACAGTAATGAAAAAATTTCTCTTATCAGCTTTGGTACACGACCAGGAAACTAGTGGCTTAAGTGTTTTTGAACCAGAGGTGCATGATGACATGAAGTGACGAATGGTTGCAGCTCTTTACGAAGATAAAACTTTACCAACCATGCCCTTAAGAAACAACAATCAAAAAAATTGGTTTGCTGACTAAAGGCAATTAATTGTTTTTTTCCAAAAAATAAAAATGGATCAAAAATTTTTACTAATTGGCTTTGATTCTTGGAGTGAATTATCAGGCTCTTTGGTGGCAATCAGAAAGTTGGTTCAAGAAATCTAAGTCCCGAATGCAACTTTATAGGAATACGAGGTGTGTTTGAAAAGTAATGGGATTGGGTCTATAAATGTTTTATTTTATTTGACAAGTAAATCTTACAACATGTCACCTTCAAAGTAATCTCCTTGGGCTTGAATGCACTTTTCCAATTCCAATCTCCTCTGCCACGCTTCCACATACTCTGGAAGGATTCTTTTGGGATCGCTTGAAGCTCTCTCATCACGGATGATTTAATGGCTTCTGAATCTGGAAAACGAGTTCCTTTGATGACTTCCTTGAGTTTGGAAAACAAAAAGACATCACAAGGGGCCAGATCTGGAGAGTAGGGTGGTAGCTCCAGTATAGCAATGTTAATTTTGGCAAGAAACTACCGAATTCCCAAGGCATTATGAGCTGGAGCATTGTCATTCTATTCTCCCTCACTGAGCGCATCAGACATTGCAAGATGTTTTTGTAGACGTGCTGATTAATAGTCTGGCCTTGTGGCAAGAATTCTACATAAACCATTCCATGGACATCAAAAAAAGCGATCAGCATCACCTTGGTTTTGGAATTGAACACCCTCGCCTTTTTGGGTCTTGGTGACAATGCACTCTTCCATTCAAGCCTCTACCGTTTGGTGAGTGGATCATACTTGAAGATCCATGACTCTTTGTCAGTAGCAACTCTTTTCAGCAAGTTGGGTTCAGTTTAGAGTGGCTCCAAAATGTCTTGACACACTTGCACATGCCGCTCCATTTGTCCTTCATTCAGCAACCTTGGTACCATTTTTGCATAGATCTTTCTCAACCCCAGATCTGTCATAATGATCCTCAATACCCTCTCACTATTCATACCCAGCTCATCTGCCATCAATCTAACAGTAAGACGGCGATCGCTCTGCACCTTTTGTCTCACGCGCTCAACATTTTCGTCTGTTCTGCTTGTGGATGGTCTCCCACTCCTGTGATCATCTTTCACCTCCTCTCTTCCCTCTTTTAACCTCCTGTGCCACTGAAAAAGATGGGTTCTTGGCATCGTGTCATCACCATAGACTTCTTAAAGCAACTTTAGCGCTTCAGTTTGAGTTTTTCCAAGACAGACAAGAAATTCCAGGTTGAGTTGTTGTTCGACGCTCATGCTACCCACCAAAGAAAAAAAAAGCTAAAAACTCTTAATTTTATCAAATTTTCACAAAACAGTCACAAAGAAAGTACTTTGACAGGAAAAAGAATGTAGTGGTCACAGAATGCTGAAATGTGGTTTTCAAAACCATAAGACATTGTGACATCAGAGAAAGCAATGCTTTTTTCTCTGCGATAAAAGTTGTTCGTGCAGCGTGCACAGTCCTATTACTTTTCAAACACACCTTGTATGTCTGGCTAATTGAAAAATGCGATGAAGATCAGCTTCACTTCCACGTGCATTTTGCCACATTTTGCTAAGTGAGAAGAAAGACAGTATGCTACTTATTTGGCAACATGCAATACATTGGGTTACACCCATAATATTACTGTTTTTTAACAGCAAATACTTCGCAAACAGCAAAGCCCTTATCTTTGCAAAATTAAGTACTTATGAACAACTTTACTGCTTTTGTGCAACCTGTAAATGCTCTTCTATCTCGAAGATTTTTCACACTTGATGGTTCTAGCTTAAAAGGAACACATTTACTACAGTTTCCATAATTTTTTTTGTTTAATTTTTGCAATGTATTTAAGGACCATCCTAATGTGGCATCATACACAGTTGATATTCTTCTATGAATTTCTGCAGCTTTGCACCCTTCTGCAACTAAAAACTTGGGAAATGACTGCTGTTCAATCCTGAAGCATGCTTCTTAATCTGACCTTTTTGTTTACTACCAAAACTCTTAAACTTTTTTTAATCGGCAAAAGAAATTTCATCCATGTGAATAAGAAAAATATAAAAATTGAAAGAAAATTAAGCTTCCATCGGAATCATAATTCCTTATACTGAAAAATTCACCTTAATTATTGAATGACCCTCGTACAATACGTATATTGCAATTCTGCTTTATAGTCAACAGTCAAGATATAAAACAAAATCCTTGACTCAATTCTGGTGACCTCTTGAAAATGAATTTCTTTTTCTTGTCTTAAAACAATCAAGTTGTCGAAGATATTCTCAACCAGCTAGTTACGCAATATTGCAATTTTTGCATTTAAATGTTTTGCATTATTTTGCAATTTTTGCATTTAAATGCAAACATATGCAAAAACAAGACATTATGCTGTGCAAATAATTTTGCTGTGGTTAACAAATAATGCGATAATAACTACATCGGTAATAGATGTATTATGTCACAATATTACTAGGATCATTTTTATTTTGACTAAAAAAAATTTATTTGAGTTTATCGTAGTTAAATTTTGACTTTATATTGACTAAAGCCGTTACGACCATTTTGATGGTCAAATTAAGATTAAAATTATTTCATCAAACACAATTTAGAAAGTTAAGTTTGACATCAACCAATTCAAAACAGTCACTCCCAGTGTTCCTCATAAGAGCAAAAGAGTACAAAAAGAGCAAAATTTTTTTTTGGCATTTTTGCACTGATTTTTTGCGAAGTTTGACGTTTTTTCTGCCGCCAAAAATCGGAGTTTTTTTTCCCACTAAAAACTGTAGACAGCTGCGGTTCACGGCATAGAATTCAGATGTATGACCTTTTTTTTTTTGGAGAACAACATAAAATCGAAGAAAACGATGCCTCCGTCAACGTGATGACCTCTTTTTTGGACAAAGCCAAATATCGAGCAGAAAATTTTTGCAGCACAGATCAAGAACGCCTTAAGAGCTGCGGATTTTCACATTGAGTTCAGAATCTTTGCACTATTTCTGACATTTTTGCAGGAGGTGAAAAGTTAGAGGGAACACGGGTCACTCCATACTGCATCGCAAAAGTTATAGTGCAAGCCAAGCCTATATCACTAAAATAGTTCATGCCACAATTTAAAACCCAACAGAGTGTTTCAACACTATTCCAAGGTCATTCACTGGAGTGTTTGCTAAAAGTATAAAATTCATAATTAGAAACTAAAAATTACTGTAAGATGAAGTGCACAATATGAACGATTACCCCAGTACTAAGACCATGGTCAAGAGGGCACCCTGCATTCATCATAGTCCGAGAACTAAAACAATTATTAAATTTTATACTTTTATCTCAATTTTTAGTTTCTGATTTTAAAATTTGTTTTTACTTTAGGCAGACACTCATAATCATTCTGAATATGGGTAAGTCAGAACGTAAGATTTTAGTTTTTAAACTGTGACGTGTACTCTTTCACGATTACTAATTTAAATAAGTTTGGATTCTACTTCACTTTTTCTCAACAGCACTAGGACAGAAATCTCAATTAAAAGTCTAGTCTTGAGGCAAATGCGACTATTCATCATATCATATCATCATATCACATGTTGGATCCGGTATTTTCCCCGTCGACAGAGTTGGCCGGATTTCGTATGGTCATTGTCTTTACTATTCCTCGCCATTTCGTTCAATCACATGCATCCTCTTTCCCCAGTCCATTTTTCTTCATCTCATTCTCTACCTGCTTTTTCCATGTTTGTTTCGGTCTTCCTCTACCACCACTCACTTCAAATTTCAAAGCCTTCACTATCACATTTTCATCTTCTTTCCTCAAAACATGACCATACCACCGTATACTGCTTGCTTTAGCCATCCTATCTAAAGACTCCTTTATGCCCAACATGTCCATCAACTCCTTGCTGTTTCTTCGTTCTAATAGCTTCACACCACACATCGCTTGAATCATAGCTCTTTCGGTTCTTCTCAAAATTGCCATCTCTTTTTCTCTCAAGCACTATGCTTCACTTCCATACAACATAGCTGATCTTACACAACTTTTGTAAATCTTTCCTTTCATCTTTAATGAAAACCGTCTGCCTTTAAGTATTTCGCTGCATTCCCTGAACTTCATCCAACCAATTCTTGATCTAGCTGTTACTGCCGTTTCGCACCCACCAGTTGCATTCAATCTGTCACCTAGATAAGTGAACTTGCTCACAGTTTCCACACCATCACACAATTTTTCATCTGCTGATCCCTGTAAGTTATTTACCATGCTTCTACATTTCTCACAAACAAAGTTTTTGTTCACATAAACTGAAACTTTCTTCTTCTCCGTGCATCTTGCGTGGACCCACTTACCACATGCTCTACATAACGCCGAGTTAGACATAACTCGTGTTCCACACACGCCACAAGGATCTATCTTACTGTCGAAAGCTTCTTCCTCCATCACACTCACCATCAACTTTGTCTTTCCAAGATTGACTCTCATCCCTTTGCTTTCAAACGCCTCTCTCCACTCATCAAAGTTCTCTCTCAATTCTTCCATAGTCTCCTCCATTAGGACCAAATCGTCTGCATAAAGAATTTGCTTCATCCATCCTTTCCTTGCATTTTCCGTTACTTCATCTATCACCATTGCAAACAACAAATGTGACAACACAGATCCTTGATGAACACCAACTTTCACAGAAAATTCTTCCGACAAACCCGATCCAACTCTAACTTTCATGACAAAAAATGTTGAAATCGCATGACAAAAAAACTTTGGAAACTGAACAGTGTACGCTGGGGTGTTGCAGGTGCCCCGACCATCTCAGATTTTGCTCACCTTTTTTTTCAAACTGCGTTTGGTCCAGTAGAACATGAATATGAAGTTTCGAAAAATTTTATCGACGTTTACCCTACCCGCTGGGACATTTTCCGAACCCACTTGTTGAAAAAAATCAACTTTTTTGTCACTGGAGGGCGCCATGTAAAATATACATAACTGGAAGTGGTTTCAAAAGATGCCCGTTCTTGTTCCACACATATTTACAAAACTGATTGAATTGGACCATGAGGTCCAAAGATATGGGTCATTTTCTGGTCATATTTTTACTCATTACTGCCTCTAGTGGTAGAAAGTTAAGTTGCAATAATTTAAAAACTGCTCAACCAATTGACACAGAATTTGGTGTACCCCCGCATGTTCAGGGGTGAGGATTTCATTTATGTCCTTGGTTTGAGTTGGAACTGCCACTGGAGGGCAGTAATCTATCTTTTTTTCATCAATTGTTGCTTTTCCATTACTTCATGTTTATGTGATGCAATTGTGTTATTGTTGAATAGCAGTACATAGAACTCTGAGCAATACATAACAGTAGTGTTCCAAACAAGCAACTTATTTAAGAATAAAATTGTTGAGAAATCCAAAAAAAGCAACATCAAAGATTTTATTGAATAACAGTACAAAGAACATTGAACAATACATAACCGTGTTTCCCATAAGCAACTTATTCGAGGCTAAAATTGTTGAGAAATCCCAAAAGAAAAGTAACATCAAAGATTTTGCCAAGTGGGAAAATGTTGGACAGTTTTTGCATTTCTCTACAATTTTAGCAACCAAAAAGTTGACTATACAGCAGTACTGTACACTTATATAAACACTGTACAACAGCACAGTACACAGTAAAGTATAGCTGGAAGTAAAGAGGCGTTTTCAAAGGTTAGGAATTTTCCTTCTATCCTCTTCAACCACCTGCATGTAATTTTAAAGGTTTTTTCAAATCCAGCTAAATGCAAGAAGTTCGCCACAAGCTTCACTCTCCTTTCGGCAGAGTAGTTACATACTTTCAGTCCACTTATGATCTCACTGCCGAGGGCATAGTCCTCATCATCTTCCCACTGCGTCGCAGGCTTTGCTAGAAAAGTAGAAGGGATCGAAAGAATCCGAAAAAACATAGTGCTATCAGCAGTAGCAAATTGGCTCAAAGAAAGGTGTTGCCCAGCTGTGACGTCTGGCAATTCTGCCTTGCCAAATCCATTGCCATATCTTTTTGTGAACTCCTTACTGGCACTGCTAGTGCAACACTGAGATGCATTTATACTGTCGGCCAAAAGGTTTTTTTCTTCGTAAGTGACATCTTCATCCCACACGGCTTAGGGAATCAATTCGCCTGAGAGATATCAAGTGTGCCTTGAAAAGGCTTTTAGTGCAGCAGCACTTACAACAGGGTCAACATTAGCTAAGCTCTTGATGTTGTTGACAAGTTCCAGGTCGTGGTGTGGTGCCGATGCTGCAAGGGGAAAGTTGAACCACCACGAATTAAAAACGAATGTGCAGAAGTCCACAAATCTAGAAATCTTTTGTAACTGAGACTTCAAAGCGATTCCTTGAGGGATATATTCTTGAAGCATTGCCATTTTGCAACAATAGAGCTGTTTCCCCATCCATCGGGCTTTGTGAACAGCACCACATTCCAAGAACTGGAATCATCCTTCATTAAGTCCAATGTATGTTTCCATTAAGTCCAACAATTCTTTATAATCACCTCTTGGATATGCTTCCACTTCACAAATGCTGTCAATTAGCACTTTGAGCTTTGTAGCTTGTGTGATGGCAAATTCCCCTAGCTCTTGTGGGTCTCTGGTATGGAGTTCCGCTGTTGTGTATGGAGTAGGTGAAAACCTTTGTCTCGAAATCTTTTGAAAACTTCGATGTCTGGTGAACAGGAGGTTTCGATTTTAAGTGCTTCCCACACATGTGTGAGAAGAACCTCTCCCACACGCTTTCGGGATCACGTCTTTTCGGCGCGACCATTTCGGCGCCACCTATTTCGTTGCCATATGTCTTCTGCACAAATCATTTCGGCACCAATTCGGTGCTGTTTGACAGTTCACTTATTTAGGGTTTGGGTTAGGGTTAGGGCTTTGGGTTAGTGTTAGTAAAAAGCATAGAATATCGGCGCTGAAAAGGGCTGTGCCGAAATGGGCGCGCCGAAAAGTCGTGGACCCCATGCTTTCTGCAAGCCAGCCGAAGAAGCTGATGAAATCACTTTAAACCACTTCACACATTTTGATAACATGATTCAGTCCAAATTAGTGTAAGAAATTTAGAAAAAAGGTAGTGCATGATGAGTTTAAGCAAGTGATGTGGGACTAAGATGTTCTCAAGCCAATGCACATTGCACAACAAGTGCACTAATGCCATTCTCAGTAAGCTCTTATGGTGGTGGAATTACACAGAAGGAAGATCACTGACACTCAAGGCATCCACTTTAAGCCGAACTACACTTAACTGCATAATGTATTGTCATGTATAGTTCGTTTAACAAAAATAAAATTATATCACATATACATGAAGCAATGGAAAAGCAACAATCGATGAAAAAAAGATAGATTACTGCCCTCCAGTGGCAGTTCCAACTCAAACCAAGGACATAAATGAAATCCTCACCCCTGAACATGCGGGGGTACACCAAATTCTGTGTCAATTGGTTGAGCAGTTTTTAAATTAATGCAACTTAACTTTCTACCACTAGAGGCAGTAATGAGTAAAAATATGACCAGAAAATAACCCATATCTTTGGACCTCATGGTCCAATTCAATCAGTTTTGTAAATATGTGTGGAACAAAAAGGGGCATCTTTTAAAACCACTTCCAGTTATGTATATTTTACATGGCGCCCTCCAGTGACGAAAAAGTTGATTTTTTTCAAAAAGTGGTTCGGAAAATGTCCCAGCGGGTAGGGTAAACGTCGATGAAATTTTTCGAAACTTCATATTCATGTTCTACTAAACTAAATGCAGTTTGAAAAAAAGGGTCAGCAAGTTTGGATAAGAATTTAAATTTCATGGGGCGCCTGCAACACCCTAGTGTACGCACACTGTAGACAATTTGGGTGTAGTTAAGTATAAGCCGTCAGCTTTATTTCGGCATCTCTGCGACTCGTGTATGTGCGTGCGAACGCTCTTGCTCCTCTGATATGTGCACTCATTAGGGTTAGGGCTAGATCTGTGGAATAGCTTAGATCAGAGAGAACGCACGCGCGCTCATACACGAATCGCAGAGCTGCTAAAAATAAAGTGACGGTTCATACTTAATGACACCCAACAATTTCACGTCAATTAATGTCCTCATTTCCATCCTAATGTGAGGTTAGTGTTTAAATTTACAAAACTTTCAATGCTTGAATTCTGATGCAAGATTTCATTGAAACACTAACAAAACTATGCATAAAATTTTTTAAGTAACTTGGTACATCGAACAGGCGCGGTTAAATAAACTAAGATTCCAGTCACGTCACTCATTTTTGGACATTTTTAGTTTGGTTATTACAGTTATAGCTTAGGGTTAGGGGTCGAATTAGGGTTAGTTTTTATTAAGAAATGTCTGTGTGCACGGAAACATGCGCCAACCTTTTTCCTAACATTTGGATAAACTGCTAAAGAATTTTGGAAAATAAAGAAAAAAAAGTATATACCCCGGTAACTTGTCCGCAAATTTTTGATAAACAATTTTGACTTTACTTTGACGATTTGAACTAGAAAATGTAGCCTACTAAAATTGACTCTAGTGTTTGATGATGTAACAAGATTCTGAAACAATTTATGATTTTGACTTTATTGGGCCCATTTCTAACATTATCATGGTACATATGCTAATGCAGATTTTGCAACATCTTGCAAGAAAATTTGAGCATCATTTTCAGCAGTTGTTGGGCAAGACCATTCAGAATTACGGTAACATTTTCTCTGAGCAAGATTCTTGTTCGAAAAATGACCTTTTAAAAGCTTGTAAGGCTCAACAAAGATATTTTGTAATGCTGAATGTAAGCCCTGGTGCCTAGGTGCATAATAATCGATAGTGTTTAAGAGCCACAGTTTGTATTGCATATACTTACCTTATCAAAACCAAGATCTGACAATCTTCTACCTAAAACATCTCCAATACCGGCAACATCTTTTACAGATTTTTCACCCATAGGCTCAGATATAAATTCTTTGTGCTTTTGTGAAGTTGAAGACATTTTGTTGTTTTAGATTCCGTCAACACTGAAGCAAATGCACAGACTTTGTTTACAGTATATGCTATTTTTCAAATCAACGTTTAGACTGCAAAACATATGACAATAGCCTTAGCCAGAGATACTCAATTACTTTCAGCAGAGATCCAGTTTTAAAAAATGAAAACTCGCTGGGTCCAGTCCATTCAAATTAAAATGATAGTTTAATGCAGATCTGAGATGCAACATGTTTAAAAATTACAAATTTATGTCTGATGAAGCCTTATTTTAGTAAAAATTATGCTTTTTGTTTCTTCTTGTGAATTTTTAAATCTAGGTTACAATTCAGTGGTTGCAACTTGTTAGAATAAGGTGCAATAGGGGTAATACGGTACCTACTTTTTTTAGGACATTTGGGACGCGTGTCCTAAACCTCCTAACAAACAGAGGTGAAGTTCCCGAGGACATCCTTGGCCTCGAGGACGTCCTTGAGGACACATTTTGAAGTCCTTGGCCTTGGCCTCAAAGCCTCAAGTCCTTGGCCTTGAAGCCATAGGTCCTCAAAAATTGCCTTGTCCTTGGCTCGAGGACAGCACTATTTTTGAACTATTGAAATTTTGTTGGAATACGCCAGAAACCTGGTGGAAAATTTGCAAATACCGGTACCTTTTTTGTTTTCCGCAATTGGAGCATAGGCTTACTGGCTTATCCAAACAGGCCTCCCCCCCAATTAAAATTTCACCAATGACAAAAATGTGACAAAAAAGCCAATTATTTCTTCAGTTTCAGTTTCTTTTTAGCATTTTTCGCTTACACCAGTAGCAAACAACAATATTGAAGAGTTGAAGACCAGGGGCCTCGGGACCCCCTCAAACCAGTTTTTGCCAACCAATTTAAACGTAAACCTGGAAGAAATGGATAGTTTTCGTCCTAAAAGTTGCTATCTCAGGATCACATCTAGCCTTTTTATGAACGTAATGCATTAACCAAGGCCGGATTTACCACAATATGGCGCAGTACCAGCTAAGGGCCCTGCGCTTAAATCTTAAGACTTTTTATGGTCTTCACCTACATTTAGCAGAAAGATGTTGCGAAAATCTCCAAAGTGCCAGGGGCCCAGTGCGATGTAAATCCGGCCCGGCAATAACATGGTTAGTAAGCGTAACCATCTATTGTATACCTATACCATTTTTCAATAACAATTAATTACGTAATTCACCTCCACCTCGCCAGTTTTTACGCACAAAACACTTAAAAATAAAATTAGCCAAGCAAAATGCTGATTGAACAAATTGTTGAACTTCAATTGAGGGGCCCTAGGCCCCCTGGCCTAACATGCACTTGAATAACTGGTTATTTTCATGACAAAACAAGCATCTCTAAGGAAAATCTTTGAGTGGGTTTTCATTTACTGCTAAAATGTTGCACAAGACAATGCACCTTACTTCCCCCTACCTGGACCAAATCACGTATATACAATTGAACTTTACACCAAAATGCAAGATGTTAAACGTGTTTTGGACTTATTGCAACGACAAAGGCAAAATAGTCCTAAATGCTATTTTGCCTTCAAAAGCAAAATAAAAATAGTTCTAAATGCTATTTTGACTCTAAGAGCAGTGGTTCTTTAGCCTACCTTTTTTTATGTTGCTACCCATAAAATATTTTGATGTATATATATCAATTAGGTCTACTCTTTTTAGAAAAACAGTAACTAGAATAACTTCCAATCCAATATAAACACTCAAAAAAATAAGGTCATTTTTTACTACAAATACATTTAATGGGAAGGTTGATGTTAATTTTATTTTGTTATTAAGCGTGCTAATCTAGGCTGAGTGCAGGAAAGAAAACATCTCAGTTCTCATATCATTATATTATCAATCCAAGCCTGTTTCAGTATTTTGTCTTTATGGACACCATTGAAAAAAATACTTCACAGCAATAGTTGAAGGAATCTCAAACGATTATTAACAAGATGGGATATTCAATTTAAATACCAGTATCAGCCCCAAATTTTCCTATATCTTGTCTGGGTAAATCAGTTTTAAGATGTGCATTCTTGTGCAGTTTCAGAAATTCTATTTTTGCTGCCACATCATTGTTAATATAGTTTTCTTCAACTGAAAATGGCTTGCTAATCCACAAAAAATTATGTCGCTCATAGTTCCAAGATAATGTTGCTTAATCGCAACATAGCGAATGCTCCCCTCACACCTATTACTAACTGAACTAGACTATCAATTGTTTACAAAAAGAAAGAATTTAAAGAGACTCTATAATTCTGACTAATTAGTATTAAACTATGACATCATAGGAAGCATGGTGATAGTGAAGCAAAACGAAATTTATAGAGTTAGCATCCCCACACAATAGTCATAGATCTTATTCCAATTTCAAAAAATTTACATTACTCCTTTTAGAATGCCAAATTCCCCATTTGGAGGTAATTACCCACAGGTTAAGAATCACTGCTTTGGAGACAAAATCTGAAATAGCCCAAATACTGTACTACTTTGCCATCCTAAACACTGTCCTGGTTGTTGACTTAGGCTTCCTTAACCCTAACCTTAGGGCTATTTTGCCTCTGTTACAATTAAGATTAGGGAGGTCTAAGTCTGAAGTTAACGACCAGGACAGTGTTTAGGATGACAAAATAGTATTTAGGGCTATTTTGTCTCTAGAGCTGTGGTTCTTAACCTGTGGTTAATTACCCCCAAACAGATAATTTGGCATTCTAAAAAAATTATGTATATAAATTTTTTGAAATTAAAAAGAGATCTTAACGACTATTGTTTGGGGATACTAACTCTATAAATTTCATTTTGGTTCACTATCACCATGCTTTCTATGATGTCATAGTTTAATACTGGTTAGTCAGAACTAAAGCGTATCTTTAAATTCTTTTTCGTAATTAAGTGATAGTCTAGTCCAATTAGTAATGGGCGTGAGGGAGCATTTGCTATGTTGCGATTAAGCAATATTATCTTGGAATTTTGAGAGACATAATTTTTTGTGGATTAGAAAGCCATTTTCAGTCCAAGAAAACTCTATTTAAGATGATGAAATGGCAGCAAAAATAGAATTTCTGAAACTGCACAAGAATGCACAGCTTAAAACTGATTTACCCAGACAAGATATAGGAAAATTTGGGGCTGATACTGGTATTTAAATTGAATATCCCATCTTTTTAATAATCGTTTGACAGTTTGAGATTCCTTCAACTTATGTTGTGAAGTGTTTTTTTTTCAATGGTGTCCATAAAGACAAAATATCGAAACAGGCTTGGATTGATAATATAATGATATGAGAACTGAGATGTTTTCTTTCCTGCACTCAGCCTAGATTTGCATGCTTAATAACAAAATAAAATCAACATCAACCTTCCCACATTAAATGCATTTGTAATAAAAAATGACCTTATTTTTTTGAGTGTTTATATTGGATTGGAAGCTAATCGTCCCACAGCTGGGGGCTTTGCCCCAGATCCCCAAAGCCTCCAGCCGCTGGAGGCCCAGACCCCCCCATCTGTGATACGTTTGGGTTACATTGGCTTTCTCAAAAGGAAGTGGCTAGTATTATGTTACGTAACGACCATAACGAGAATAAGAGAGCAAAGATGGAGTGCTAATTTGCTCATTTACTCGTTTTTGCTTTTTAAATTATCATTAAGGTTTGGGTTAGATTTTGAGTTTGGGTTAGGATTAGGAAATGGCTATTTTGCCTCTGGAGGCAAAATAGTGTTTTTCCTCTGTTTGAATTAAGGTTTGGGTTAGGGTTAGGGCTAGGGTTGGGATTAGGGTTAGGATTAGAGTTTGGGTTAGGGTTAGAGTTTGGGTTAGCATTACGCTTAGGGCTATTTTGGCACTTGCGGCAAAATAGCCGTTAGGACTATTTTGCCTCCAAATGGCAAAATAACATGGGGCTATTTTGCCTCTAGAGGCAAAATAGCCACTGCCTTAGGATTAACGTTAGGGTTAGAGTTTGGGTTAGGTTTAGGGTTAGAGCTAGAATAGCGATTTTCTTATTCTTACATATTGTAACAGCAGCCTCTGCCTTCCCAAAACGTCTCCAAAGTTACGTATTTGCACTTTTCAACTATATTAGTTTAAGCCCTCTCCCTTTGCAAAGTCCTGGTGATAACAGGCAAATTTTTCATGACGTCATTGCATGTGATTTGTGGTTTAAGGTGCGTTTAGACTGGACACGAAGCAAAGCGAAGGTTGGCGATCTTCGCGAGTGGTCAATTACGTCACTCGCGAAGGTTGCCAACCTTCGCGAGTGGTTGCTAATCTTCACGACTGGTCGCTTCATAGGCTAATTTTAATAACTTACTTTTAAAATGTATTCAATGAACAAAAAGCTTAGTGTACTTTATTATTGAAGCGCTATTATAGTAATCACAGGTTCTGTTTCGTCATAGAGCGCTGGAATTACCGGTAAAACGAAGATTGAGTTTATATTATGTTACCACGCAATAACCGTGAAGAAGAGTCTAGACTAATAGCTCAGGTAACAAAACAATCTTGAGAAAAAAAGTTTGTAAAGTATAAGTGAAAAACGAAGTACAGTAAATCGAATTTGGAAATAAAAAGACTAGTCATTTCTTCAAAAACGTAGTAGTACTTAGCCTATTTACTAGCTATCAATGATTTGTTTAGATCCTTCCACTGAAAACTTGCCATAATCTGTTTTGACGATGACAGTTCTGGGTTTTAATGCAGAAACGCATAAAGCTGGAAGCAGATGTCAAAAGTTCTCTTTAGGTGTTTACTCAGTTAACAAATCCTTAAACGCTTTCACCATCCATGTCTCATTGTGGTAGTGGTAGATCTACCGGTATCTTGTAGAGTATAGACCAATAGGCTAGTCTACAGGTACATTTAAAGCATAAACTATGTTGTTTTTTTGATGTGATTTTTCTTTTTCAGGCAAGCATGTTATGATACCTGTAGTAAGCTTAAACAGCTGTTTGTATTTGTTATTTAGTGCTGTTTATGAAGACTCCCAATGTTAACGCTATGAGTGAAACTGAAAGCTGGATTTGTCATCAGTTATGTAGTGGATTTTTTGCTTATTGTGCAATGGATTGCTGTGTTGATTTGCTGGAGAAAGCAAAAAAAAACATTGCAGTTTTTGCATGATTTGACCTATCATCGAAGGACAAGAATTTAGCACAGTAATACCAGCAGTTGCTTTGAGGAAAAGTCAGCTTCTAAAACTAAGTTTGGTGTTTTACTCGCTAGCGGAGCGCATATCGATGTTTAGTGTGAAGTTAAATGCTTTTGAGAGCATTTTATTAGTTTGCATTTTCTTGCGGTACCAGTAAGCTACGCGTTGCGACGGTTGTGTTTACCTCAAAGGGCTTCGCTCCAAACCACCGTTTGTAAGATACAGACAAACTTATAGCTGTAAGGTCAAGCACCCTCTTCTAAGCAAGTTTTTGGTTATGTCCCTGATAAAAAACATTTTGATTTTTTTATGTGAAAATTGTTACTCAAGCATCTCAATAAAAGTGTTGTTAGTTATCACATTTTCATGTAACTGACGCTTCCTTCCCCAGTCCAATTATTATTATTATAAATGCTGTATCAAGTTTTTTGTTTAGTGGTGACTAATGAAAATGGAACAATATTAATGAACTTGCTTGGCGGGTACTTCTCTACCAATAACAGTAACCTCAGCAAAAAAATAGAACTCACTTTCTACTGGTTAGATATGTATTGGCTTTCTAGTTCATCTAAATACACTGACTGTAATAGTAATAATTGAACTTCAGACCTAAAATAGTTTACTTAGTCACTTTATTCACCATGTAAAGCAGTTAAAATTTTAAAAGGCAGTAAAAGTATTTTAAAATTTACAAACAACTAAATTCAGATATTACACAAAGACACAGTAAATGAATATTTAACACACTTGACACTTCTATTTTCATCACATAGGACTGTAGTGAAATATCACTACCAGACTACAATATTCATGATTATAAAACTTGGGGTAGTCCAAAACCATTGCTTCCAGTTCAACTTGATCACGGTCACAAACCTTCAGAAACAAGAAGACTTAAGAGGACATTCAGAAGAAAAAATTCCATGTTTGTAGCTATTCAAAGAAGTGACTACTAATTAGGCCAATCCAAAAGTTCATCGGAATTTTTTGTATCTATCTAGCTCTTGTATGTAGCAGTGTAGCTTGAAACCAATTCTAAATACAGTTTTATTCACCAAGTTGGCTTGGTCAAGTAGGCTAGACAGTGAAAAAACTTTTGCGAGTTTTCCAGTATTCAAGGAATTGTTCAATTGTGGTTACTTTTAAAACAACAAGCTAACAAACAATGGGTAAAAACACTATCAACACAATCAAAACTAACCTGTTGGTGGGTTATTTTATATTCTGAAATAACAACAACACCATGTTAGTTTAAGTTTACTTTAAGACAAAAAAGCAAAAGTTGCTCAGCCAAAAGAACCACTGGACTGATACAATAGCTTTTGCTATGCTGCACAGAATAAAAAGTTTTGTTTTAAAAGCTAGATGTCGTGGGGCTAGGCCTACTGCTTTGGTGTATTCATTATAATGAAGCTCTGAGATTCAGCATAGCTATGAAAATCACTCTAGGATTTACAGCCTTAGGCCTAGCTCTCTAGATTCAAATTAACCTGGCTAGCCTAGGGCTATCACGAATCTAACTTTGCCAACAACCTACTCTTTGGAATGATAAATAGGCGCTAAACCATACAAATACACTATTTACATTATTTTCTAGCAAACTGCGATCGTGAAAATCCGATCATCAGTGATTTAGTAGATTATCTTACTACAGCCTGCAAGCAAGCGATGTTGCGCAACTGCTCGCGAAGGTTGCGACCGGTTGCAACCTTTCGCGAGCTGTCGATGACGTCAAATTTTGGTTGCTTCGCGTCCAGTCTAAACGCACCTTTAGGCCTCCCAATCAAAAATTCTAGCTACGCCTATAAATTGGAGATTGCCTAAAAAACTTTTTGAAGACCTTTTTTTTTTTTTTGTAGAACACTTGCGGCTGTGTCCTTGGTCCTTGGCCTGGAGCATTCCTGTCCTTGGCCTAAAGAGGGTCTGTCCTCGGAAAGGCTGTCCTTGCCTTGGATTTTTTTGAGTCCTTGGCCTTGGCCTCGAGCCTTGTGTCCTTGAGACTCTACCTCTGCTAACAAATCAATACTTTTTCTAGGACGCTATCAAAAATCCACTGAAATCTAGTTTATTTAATTATTAATTAATTGAGAACGCAATTAAAATCAACAAAATTTAGTTTTTAATAAAAAATTGGATGCGAATTTATACTGTAACTAGATGGGAGTTTGCCAGCAAACCCAGTGAACGACCGACGCACAGCTAATGCTGTGACGCTCAAAAGTAGTTTTTGTCCACCATAAAATCAGCAATTATTCAAAAATATCTGATTATGGAACCTCCAGAAAAGTTGAGTCAAAAGATTTGTCAGTTAAATATCTCCTGAAATCATAAAACACTGTCACCCTAGCTTGAGCCGTTCAAAAATTGATTTTTGGGGGTCCATTTGGGGGGTCCCTGGGGGGGTGGCACCCCCAAACTATGTCAAAATATTTGTCTGTTGAATATCTGCTGATATCAAAACAGACTGGCACCCAAGTTGAGCTTTTCAAACAATTCATTTTTGGGGGTCCATTTGGAGGGTCCCCAGGGGGGTGGCACCCCCAAACTATGTCAAAATATTTGTCTGTTGAATATCTGCTGATATCATAAAACACTGGCACTCTAAGTTGAGCCGTTCAAAAAATTGATTTTTGGGGGTCCATTTGGGGGGTCCTCAGGGGGGTGGCACCCCCAAACTATGTCAAAATATTTGTCTCTTAAATATCTACTGATATCATAAAACACTAGCTGGCACTCTAATATGAGCTGTTCAAACAATTGATTTTTGGGGCCCCATTTTGGGGGGTTCCCGAGGGGGTGGTACCCCAAACATGTCAAAATATTTCTCTCTTAAATATCTACTGATATCAAAAAAAAAACTGGCGCCCTAGGTTAAATCGTTAAAAAAATTTATTTTTGGGGGGTCCCCGAAGGGGTGGTACCCCCAAACTATGTCAAAATATTTGTCTCTTAAATATCTACTGATAACAGAAAAAACTGGCACCCTAGCTTGAGCCGTTCAAAAATTTGATTTTTTGGGGCCCCATTTTGGGGGGGTCCCCGGGGGGGTGGTACCCCCAAATCATGTCAAAATATTTTTCTCTTAAATATCTACTGATATCAAAGAAAAATGGCACCCTAGGTTAAATCGTTAAAAAACTTGCTTTTGGGGGGGTCCATTTGGGGGGGTCCCCGAAGAGGTGGTACCCCCAAATTATGTCAAAATATTTGTCTCTCAAATATCTACTGATAACAAAAAAAACTGGCACCCTAGGTTGAGCCGTTCAAAAATTTGATTTTTTGGGGGGGTCCATTTGGGGGGTGGTACCCCCAAACCATGTCTAAATATTTCTCTCTTAAATATCTACTGATATCAAAGGAAAATGGCACCCTAGGTTAAATCGTTAAAAAATTTGTTTTTGGGGGGTCCATTTGGGGGGTCCCCGGGGGGGGTGGTACCCCCAAATTATGTCAAAATATTTGTCTCTCAAATATCTACTGATATCAAAAAAAAATGGCACCCTAGCTTGAGCCGTTCAAAAATTTGATTTTTGGGGCCCCATTTTGGGGGGTTTCCGGGGGGGTGGTACCCCCAAATCATGTCTAAATATTTCTCTCTTAAATATCTACTGATATCAAAAAAAAAATGGCACCCTAGGTTATATGGTTAAAAAAATTTGTTTTTGGGGGGGTCCATTTGGGGGGGGCCCCGGGGGGGTGGTACCCCCAAATTATGTCAAAATATTTGTCTCTCAAATATCTACTGATATCCAAAAAAACTGGCACCCTAGCTTGAGCCGTTCAAAAAATTGATTTTTTAGGGCCCCATTTTGGGGGGTTCCCGGGGGAGTTGCCCAAAAAAAATTTCAGGAGACACAATTGCGTATGTACCTCAACAACTTCACACAAAAATTAGATTTCTATGTTTTGTGGTTTAGGAGAACTCGAGCGTACAAGATTTAGGAAGAAAAAAAAGGAAAAAAAAGGAAAAAAAAAGGAAAAAAATAAGAAAAAAACCTCATCGCGGCCGAAAGTGGGTTGGTAGGGATGAAAGGATATCTTAAGACATATAACCATGAGAAATATTTTTTGCCGTACTTAAGCCGTTTTTGACTTAGACCGCTTTTTACGCCAAACTTTCGGGGCGGTTTTCGGGTCATAAACCCGAAGTCACGTGACCGATTGCCTCGAAATTTGGTACAAACATATAACTCAGTAATCTCAAACTGCTGTCAAAATTTCATGTTGTTAGACCAAACGGTTCTTGAGTTATAAGCAAAAGTCTGAAATCTCGCACTCATTAGTTAGAAAATGGCCGAGTAAAAACAAAGGAACACGCGACGCGAGCGTCGGTCGTTCCAACTTGATGGGAGTTTGCCAGCAAACCCAGTGAACGACCGACGCATAGCTAATGCTGTGACGCTTAAAAGTACTTTTTGTCTACCGTAAAATCAGCAATTATTCAAAAATATCTGATTATGGAACCTCCAGAAAAGTAGAGTCAAAATATTTGTCAGTTGAATATCTCCTGATATCATAAAACACGGGCACCCTAGCTTAAGCCGTTCAAAAATTGATTTTTGGGGGTCCATTTGGGGGTCCCAGGGAAGGCATGGCACCCCCAAACTATGTCAAAATATTTGTATGTTAAATATCTACTGATATCATAAAACACTGGCACTCTAAGTTGAGCTGTTCAAAAAATTGATTTTTGGGGGTCCCCGGGGGGATGTGGCACCCCCAAACTATGTCAAAATATTTGTCTGTTAAATATCTACTGATATCAAAAAAAGTAGAACTCTAGCTTGAGCCATTCAAAAAATTGATTTTAGGGGGGTCCATTTGGGGGGGGTCCATTTGGGGGGGCTCCTGGGGGTGGCACCCCCAAACTATGTCAAAATATTTGTCTGTTAAATATCTGCTAATATCAAAAAAAAAGTAGAACTCTACCTTGAGCCGTTCAAAAAATTGATTTTTGGGGGGTCCATTTGGGGAGGTCCACAGGGAGGTGGCACCCCCAAACTATGTCAAAATATTTGTCTGTTGAATATCTACTGATATCAAAAAAACTAGCACCCTAGCTTGAGCAGTTCAAAAAATTGATTTTTGGGGGGCTTCCCAGTGGAGTTGCCCCAAAAAAATTCGGGAGAAAAAATTGCATTTGCAGCTCAACAACTTTACACAAAAATTAGATATCGATGTGTTGTAGTTTAGGAGAAGAAGAGCGTACAAAATTTAGGAAGAAAAAAAAGAAAAAAAAAGGAAAAAAAGAAAAAAATGGAAAAAAAAGGAAATAAAAGGAAAAAAAAGAAATAAACCTCATCGCGGCCAAAAGTGGGTTGGTTGGGATGAGAGGGTGTCTTGAGACATTTAACCCTATGAAATATTTTTTGCCGTACTTAAGCCGTTTTTGACTGAGACCGCTTTTTACGCCAAACTTGCGGGGCGGTTTTCGGGTTCTAAAACCAAAGTCACGTGATCTATTGCCTTGAAATTTCGTACAAACATACAACTCATTAATCTCAAACTACTGTCAAAATTTCATGTAGCTAGACCCAATCGTTCTCAAGTTATAAGCAAAAGTCTGAAATTTCGCACTCGTTAGTTGGAAAATGGCCGAGTAAAAACATAGGAACACGCGACGCGAGCGTCGGTTGTTCCAATGATTGAAGTTCCCGTATGCACTAAAACACCTCCGTCCTAAAATAAGTCTGAAACTTTCTATCAAAATCATTCGAAACCTGGTTTCTTTTACGAAAATCATCAACCTGAAGTGATGCAAAATTGCAAAGATTGAAGATGAATGACCAATGATCCTAAACTGCCAGCCCAGTAGCGTAGCTAGGGGGGGTGGGGGGGGGCTATAGCCACCCCCCTATTGGCCTGCCGACCAAAATGCAGAATAAGGAGAATACCACGTTTTTAGCATTTCTAAGACTGTGTGTTTGCGCTGGATTAGACTATTTTGAAACGTTTGTTTAGGAGGGGGGCTAATGAACTGCCGACCAAAATATCAAGTTTTTAGCACTTCTAAGACTCTCGTTTGCACTGGATTAGACTAAAAAATGCTTCAAAGCATAGTTTGAAACGTTTATTTAGGGGGGGCTAATGAACTGCCGACCAAACACACAATTAGGAAAATACCACGTTTTTAGCCAGCAGCGTAGCCAGAGGCTATAGCCTCCTCCCCATTGACATGTCTACCAAAATGCAGGATGGGAAAAACACTACATTTTTAGCACTTTTGATACTGTTTTATGTACAGGGAGTCCTCGAATTACGACGTTGATCCGTTCTTGAGACGCGGTGTAACCCGAATTTCAGTGTAAGTCGGAACATTATACATAAATTACTCTATACATATCACATACATACTGAAGCTTAGTGATTATTCGTTCATAATCGTAATAGTTCGCAATTGTTCACGTCATTTACGATGCTTAAAGCACTGTATTTCTTGATCACAATGATCCAGTTTAAGGGCTTCGATATTACACTACTGTATTATCGTTTATATTTTTTTTATGGAGTGCGTTCGTAACCTCGAAACAGCGTAAGTCGGGACCGTCGTAACCCGAGGACTTACTGCACTGGAGTGGATTAAATAGTGATTTAAAGGCGGTGAATCATCCAGCCAATTCCGGTGGTTTACAATAGCTAAAATTGAACTATAATTTTTGATATTTTTTGTTTTGATTTTGGGGCTGCCTTTGCAAAGATATTCAACAAATACGAAAAGATGTCCCCCCCCGAAAAAGGTTTTTGGAAAATCTGAGTTTTGTTCTTCCCGCCAAAACCACAGTTCTCTAAACTATTAGGCCTACTGTAATCTTATTAAACTATTAGGCCTAACTATCTCTAAAGTATTTAGGCCTAACAGTTTAGAGATAGTTAGGCCTATTAGGCCTAATATTAAACTATTTAGAAATAAACTATCTCTAAACTATTAGGCCTACTACAGTTCTCTAAACCATCAGGCCTACTGTGGTTTTGGCGGGAAAAACAAATCTCAGCGTTTCCAAAAACTTTTTCGGGGGGACATCTTTTTGTAGTTGTTAATATCTTTGCAACTGCAGTCCCAAAATTAAAACAAAAAATATCAAAAATTATAGTTTAATTTTAGCTATTGTAAACCATTGGAATAGAGTGGTAAAGCTCTAGGTGGCGCTCCGCATAGCAACCGCTTTTGCTGGTTCTAAACTATCAGTCTTGCTCGGTAGCAACGTGTTTGTTTACTGGCGTTTTTGTAAATCCTACAGCATTTCACTATTTTTAGCGGTTTTTATCAGCAAGTAGTGATCTTCATGGTCCAGTGTTTTGTTCCAGAATGTAATCATCATTCTGAAAGTGAAGACTGTAGGTTTTATAGATTTCCTAAAGACCAGCGAAAGCTTTCAAAGTGGACAACACTGATACGGTAAGTACGGGTAGTCTATGGCAGTTTTGGCATGGCTGTCGCTTTTTGATATTGTTGGTAAAGCAAGGTCTAGATCTTACCACAATGTATGCATGTGACTGGTATCATAAGATACAACGGTTAATTAACATGTTTGTGCATATTTTGACATTCTTGTCGCAGTTCCTGCTTCATCCAGTGGCGATGTGGAAACTAGCATGGAAATAACCACAAATGAAAGATAATTCTAACCGATAGCTTTATAACACAACAGAACATAGCAGCTCAGAGGTTGTACAACCGAGCCGGTTAACCGCAATCGGAGCGCGCTCCCTTTTGACACGCCACAACTGGTGACCCCGACGTGATTGGATGGTCGGCGCTCGAGACGACGTTAGCAGGCCCCTTCCTACCACTGCTTTCAGAAAGGGGGAAGTGTGTCGCAGTTCCTGCTTCATCCAGTGGCGATGTGGAAAACTAGCATGGAAGTAACCACAAATGAAAGATAATTGGAACCGATAGCTTTATAAGTCAACAGATCATAGCTCACTTGAGGTTGTACAACCGAGCCGGTTAACCGCAATCGGAGCGCGCTCCCTTTTGACACGCCACAACTGGTGACCCCGACGTGATTGGATGGTCGGCGCTCGAGACGACGTTAGCAGGCCCCTTCCTACCACTGCTTTCAGAAAGGGGGAAGTGTGTCGCAGTTCCTGCTTCATCCAGTGGCGATGTGGAAACTAGCATGGAAATAACCACAAATGAAAGATAATTCTAACCGATAGCTTTATAACACAACAGATCATAGCAGCTCATAGGTTGTACAACCGAGCCGGTTTACCGCAAGCGGAGCGCGCTCCTTTTGACACGCCACATTCTGGTATGGGCAGATAGGCTTAGGTTACTACTGATGGTTGTCGGTAACTATGATCACTGCACAATCCATACTCTCTTTTAAATTCTGGTAAGTGAAGTTGCTCACTGTTCGGAAGTCCATTAAGTTGGACTTGCAATGCTGTGTATTGAGTTTGGGTCATACACTTTATAAATTGCAGTAAACTTCGAATTAAACTACAGTGTTTGGTTTATCGGTACATCAGAGATGAGTTGTATCTAGCCCAATGGCTCAGCCTCTAGGCACAAGCATCACTGCACAGCTACAGTAACAAGCCATTTTGATGCTGTTTTAATACCTTATTATCGCTAAGAGTTATTGAGCTCACTCAACTTACTACACAGTTACGCTGTGCTCTATTTATACTTTGAATAAGTGTAAGACTAAATTGGTAAACTTTTTGTGTCAGAATACCATACTGCATACAGTTGATTAAACTATCTCTAAACTGACTATTTGGTTTCAATATTCATTCATTAAAGGTACTTATTGTAACTAGTATTTTTTTTTTTTCAGAAGAGCTGACAGAGAACCAAATGCAAATTCCAGAGTTTGCAGTTGTCATTTTGAAGAGGGGAAAAAAGAAAACAACCCTACCATATTTACGTGGAATATAGACAGAATATTTCCCAATGATAATTTGCCAGTTAAGAAAAGGAAAACTAGGTCTGTTGCAGAAGCAGAAGGAACCATTACTTCAATAGTTTTTGGGTCCAGTGGTGTTGATGAAACTGCACCAAATATTGATTCCGATGATACTGCATCGATTAGTACACCAAATGTTAACTAGATGGGAGTTTGCCAGCAAACCCAGTGAACGACCGACGCGTAGTATCAAAAAAAAAACTGGCACCCTAGGTTAACCCATTAAAAAATTCATTTTTTGGGTCCCCGGGGGGGTGGTACCCCAAACATGTCAAAAAATTTATCTCTTAAATATCTACTGATATCAAAAAAAAAACTGGCGCCCTAGGTTAAATCGTTAAAAAAATTTATTTTTGGGGGGTCCCCAAAGGGGTGGTACCCCCAAATTATGTTAAAATATTTGTCTCTTAAATATCTACTGATAACAGAAAAAACTGGCACCCTAGCTTGAGCCGTTCAAAAATTTGATTTTTTGGGGCCCCATTTTGGGGGGGTTCCTGGGGGGGTGGTTCCCCCAAACCATGTCAAAATATTTCTCTCTTAAATATCTACTGATATCAAAGAAAAATGGCACCCTAGGTTATATGGTTAAAAAAATTTGTTTTTGGGGGGGTCCATTTGGGGGGGGCCCCGGGGGGGGTGGTACCCCCAAATTATGTCAAAATATTTGTCTCTCAAATATCTACTGATGTCCAAAAAAACTGGCACCCTAGCTTGAGCCGTTCAAAAATTTGATTTTTTGGGGCCCCATTTTGGGGGGGTTCCCGGGGGAGTTGCCCCAAAAAAATTTCAGGAGACACAATTGCGTATGTACCTCAACAACTTCACACAAAAATTAGATTTCTATGTTTTGTGGTTTAGGAGAACTCGAGCGTACAAGATTTAGGAAGAAAAAAAAGGAAAAAAAAAGGAAAAAAAGGAAAAAAAAGGAAAAAAAAAGGAAAAAAATAAGAAAAAAACCTCATCGCGGCCGAAAGTGGGTTGGTAGGGATGAAAGGATATCTTAAGACATATAACCATGAGAAATATTTTTTGCCGTACTTAAGCCGTTTTTGACTTAGACCGCTTTTTACGCCAAACTTTCGGGGCGGTTTTCGGGTCATAAACCCGAAGTCACGTGACTGATTGCCTCGAAATTTGGTACAAACATAAAACTCATTAATCTCAAACTGCTGTCAAAATTTCATGTAGTTAGATCAAACGGTTCTCGAGTTATAAGCAAAAGTCTGAAATCTCGCACTCATTAGTTAGAAAATGGCCGAGTAAAAACAAAGGAACACGCGACGCGAGCGTCGGTCGTTCCAATGATATTAGTTCTAGTGCTAATAGTACAGACATTTACACAGAAAAAGTCAATGAGCTTAAAAAAAGGTCAAAACCGATTTTATTCAGCAGGAAATTTAAATGAAGAAGTGCTAAGGATGGAAACAGGTATACCCACAAAAAAACTTTTTTTACTAATTGTTGCATACGTAACAAGATTTAAAGAGAACATTACCTATTTTTATGGTTGGAAAGTAGAAAGCATTAACTTCGAAGACCAGATTCTTATCACATTGATGAAACTAAAGCAAAACTATCCTAATTTGCATCTTGCAAGGTTGTTTTCTTGTAGTAAAACAACTATTGCCAACATAATATTGACTTTTATTCATGTTTTGCATAAACTGTTATTTGAAGATATTATGTCACATATTCCGTCACGATTTAAGAACAAGATCTCAGCTCCCGAAGCATTTGTTCAGTTTCCAAATTGCCGAATTGTAATTGATTGTACTGATATAGAAGTTGTTACGCCAAAAAGAATGGATTTACAACGATTAACTTATTCCAGTTATAGATCTATGAACTCATTCAAGGCCCTTGTTGGTGTAGCCCCTAATGGTGTGATTACTTATGTTAGCAAGCTGTATGCAGGGTCCACATCTGACAAAGGAATTGTTCAAAAGTGTGGAATTTTAAATCATTTTGTTGCAGGTGATCTTATACTTGCAGACAAAGGATTTTTGATTCAAACCATAGTTCCTACAGGGGTAACTGTCAATATTCCTCCATTTCTTGAACATGGTAAGCTTACTAAACCCGAAATTATTAAAACAAAACACATTGCTGCATGTCGAATCCATGTGGAACGGGCCAATGCACGACTTAAATGTTTCAAAATTTTAAACTTAATTCCATCGTGGTTGAGGAGTAATGCTGATACAATTTTTCAGGTAGTGGCTGCTTTAGTTAACTTGCAATTTCCTTTAATCAAAGAGGCATGGGATGACAATGCATTTGAATGATACTTGTAATTATTTTACCAGGCTGTAGTTTATACTTGTTAAAACTACCCCATCTTAGAATCTTTTTGTACCAGTAGCAGTTTTGAATGTTTTATTGGACAGAATTTGTTTTCAATATTGCCACTGCTGTTTTAAATGTTACTGTTTTTAATGGTTTTATGTTTCACTGCATCTGAACCTCTGAATTTGGATTGCTGTGCATACGAATAATATTGGGTAATTTGTATCTCATAATATCAGTGTTATATTGCATGCTTGAAGTGTAGGTTTAATTTTAATTTAATTTCCATGCAGTATTTTGTTTGCAGTTATAAGAACTTTACAAGATAGGCCTGGTTCTTCAAGAGATGCATTTCAAATTGTGCAAATAATTGCTAACATTTGGTTAAAAATATTTCAGCAGTGTTGAGGATCAGGGAATGAGCTCATAATATTTCAGTCAAGTGTTATATGGTAAATAAGCAGGTGTTCTTTGAGTGCAAAATTGTCCGGGAGTGTAATCAGTGTATTGTTAAATGTTACTTCAATTTTTTTTATTTGCCTGATTGTACAGTATTTTGTTTCTGCTCACTTGCCTGTACTGATGTTAGTTTGATGCATGCACAAAAGAGTATTGCAAAATTATGCCATGATGTATACACGTTCGTTTTCTATGACACTGAAACTTTGAAAACTAATATAATTCTTAATCATTTAAATTCTGTGCTTAGATTGCATGTGATGTATAAGCTTTATTTAGTGATAATGTACAAGAATCGTGCAAAACTTGTGTTAAGTGTCCTTTTCAAAGGCACAACAACGACATCTGTGTAGCATATTGAAATGGAAATAGAACTCAAACCATTGCCATACTGCTACGATACGCAGCCTCCTACCATGACACATCATGTGCATTAATAGTTTCAAGCCTGTGACAACTGGTTGGCACTCTTCACCACTACATGTAAGTAAAAAGCCTAGCATACATTTTTAATAGCTTGATGGTGCCTATTTTAAATTAACCTTTATGTAACTAGTTCTCGCTGCAAACACTGTTCTAAGTTTCTACACTACAGAAGATTTTGACAACGGTGCAAGAATTTCAGTTAAAAATCATTAAAATTTATTAAAGAAGTTCAGTTAAAAATCATCAAAATTTATTAAATTAAAAATCATTTAAAATTTATTAAATTAAGTGGCTCTTGCCCATGCCCATTGAGCACTCTGGAAATTGAGAAGACAGTGTATAAGAAGATTCTGACAATGTAGATAGTCAAATTTAAAAAACAAGATATTGCGAGCACGTAAACTCACAGCAATATCCAGCTGCACTCCTTTAGTGGTTGCATAGCCTCATATTCTACTATTAATATTATTGCAGTGCGAATCAGAGCAACAAGTTAAAAAACAGTCATTGTATGGTATTGCAAAAGTTAAAAATTTTCATGCCACTTGTTTACTCTAAATACACATGCTATAGATCAACATGCTTCAAATGACCACGACTATCATTAAATTAGCATTACAAAAATGCAGCAGTAGCAAAAAAAGAACCACTTTATCATTATAATATAACAAACAATGTATCTTTACAAGACCCTTGATACAAATGATCAGGGCCTATGAGAGGGGGGTTTAGGGGGTACAACGTACCTGGGCCTGGGGGGTTACCGGAAGAGTTCAGGTTCCCCCGTTAAGTGTTTTTGGTGTTCTTTTTTTGGTCTTCATATAATTTTGGGACTAACTTTCAGTGGAGACCTTTATTCTTTTTTTTTATCTTCACCTAATTTTGGGCAAAAAATGGGACTAAATTTCAGTGAAGACCTTTTTTTTTTGGTCTTTACCTAATTTTGGGCAAAAAATGGGACTAAATTTCAGTGAAGACCTTTTTTTTTTTTTTTGGTCTTCACCTAATTTTGGGCAAAAAATGGGACTAAATTTCAGTGAAGACCTTTTTTTCTTTTTTGGTCTTCACCTAATTTTGGGCAAAAAATGGGACTAAATTTCAGTGAAGACCTTTTTTTTGGTCATTTTGGAAGAGATTTGGGGGCCCAGCATCGACCTTCGTTCCCCCTGGAAAAATTTCTCTCTGAGGCCATGCAAATGATTCACTTTCTTTTGGGCTTCTGCAACTAAGTATTAATAAACCACAGAAACAAAACAAAAACAATACCGGTATCAATTCACCAAACTAAATCTACCAAAATTGTCACAGTTGTAGTTTGAGAAGTTTCATCAGGACACCACTCTGGATATATATACTTCATATAAAAACTCCTTAGATAATCAAGATTTGTATTCCAGTTTTCATCCTTTTTTATTTTAATAGTAATTAATTCTTTTTTTGTCCACACAAGAAAATAACACAAGTCCATCCCAGTTAAGTGTAATTGTCCTTGAACCTGATGCCAATATCTGTGTGTTTTTTTTAAAACAAAATTTTCACCTTCTAACATTAAACAAAATGAAGATTTGCTCACACCGCTGAGCACAAATTCATCACGAATTGAAAAAGGGCATTTGATTTCAAGTATTGCCGTTTCATCATTTACTATACCATCTGGTGATGCTCCAAGCAAACCTGTTTCATCAAGCCATACACCACATTTTTCAACACTTTTTCCAGTTTTATTGCAAAATTGCTTTATCGCATCATCCTCATGGGAAATGCCCCATGAAACAGCTTTCACACCTTGTAAGTCATATTCTCCGAATAATTGTTTTTTCAAAGAGGGAGTAAACTTTTTTGCATTAATAACTGCACCAAAATTACTTGCTGTCTAACGACCTTTTCTTACGCAGTGCCAAAGTTCATTGTCTCGTTGCCCAATAGTTTCCTGATTAACGGCTGCGATTTTAAGTTTATCCACAGCCATTAATTTTTTAAACAAAAATGGTCGTTCATCTTTTTTAGCTTCTATAACGACTTTAATCACATTATCTATTAATGGGGCACTGGTCTTTGGTGTCTGTTGAGGCACTTCTGGGCTCATAATCCAGAAGAGCCCAGTAAACTTGCCAATAGCACTTAATTCTTTATACAAAAATGACCGATCTTCTTCATTAGGCAGCCTGGAAAGTGGGCGGTATGGTATATTAGGAAACATTTCTGCTGGCGCTGATGTTGTCGGCAAATCAGACTTCTTTCTTTTCCATTGACATTCCACATCAGTTCTACTCAGATTATGAATTCCATAAATATATAAAGCAGCAGCATGGCTACATTTATGATCTCCTCTTGGACATTCACACTGTGTAGACTGAATGACCATATCTTCATTGAGGTGTATCTGAAATAACAGACATGAGTTTCCGGTACAAACATATGATACTGTAGCTACAACAATGCTTTGAATGTAATATTATCGAAATTTATCTTATGTCCCAAAAACTAAGGGAGTGGTAGATAGAACTCAACCAGTTAACTGCATCACTGACAATAGTACTGGTACCGATTTGGATCTGTGTTCATAGTGATTGCTAATTGCTATGTACCGATTCTGGTAATTGTGAAAGCGCTCTCAATTGCAATTTTGCTTTCATTAGCAATTGCTCTCAATTTCAATTTTGCAGCTGTTACCTCTTACCACAGGGCAGTGTCCAAGTATGACGCTACCGTAGAGGTAGGCTACCAGTCTGCCAAAATCAAGATGCAGCTATGATTGCAAATTTTGTAAAAACAGCTTACTAGTAGACGAGGCCTACTGGCACTAAAATCAGTTAGCCTATGGCATGCCCAGAGCAGTTGAGTGGCCGTACAACCTTGAATCTACCATAACTTGAAATGTAACAACAAGTAAAAATATAGCCCAAAAGCCCTATAGTAAAAGTTGGAAAGTTACTAGTGCTGGTAACTACTGGCCTAAGCCCCTCAAAATTGCTACAACTCTTAAAGTACAAGACATTTTTCTTTTAATTATTTTTGTAATGTCACGCAAAAGATTAATACTGGCATCATAACCAACTTCTGAGTCATAAACATGCTGACTTACCGTTACTTTGTATGATTTGTCTTTCATACTTGCATTCACTTTTCCGGTCAACGACCCCTCAGAGTATTGAAATGCATCCACATGACGTGACTGGAAATGATTTTCCCCTTTATCAACCGATTTCGGCTCATTAGCGAAATAGGACAGCAGCGACGCAACTGAACACATGCCAGTTAGTTTAATTTGACCATCAAAACACACTTACCACTTCGTAACTACGGTACAGCTGCAATGGTTTAGAACCAATATGGCGGTTACTAGGTAGAGCGCCACCTAGAGCTTTACCACTCTATTGGCTGGATGATTCACCGCTTTTAAAACATCTTTTGAAACATATGTTCAGGGGGGGGGCTAATTTGTCAAAAATAAAACCAGCAAATAAATGAAAACTTTGATAAATGGTAAGAAATAAGCAATCAAATTTGATTGCAAGTGTAAAAATGCTGAACATAGGTGTCATCAACAAATATACTATACACTAAGGAATAGGGGGGGTGGCTATTCAGTATTAGTTAATTACCAATCATTTCTCTCAAATCTCTTTTCATTAGCCCCCCCCCCCCAATTATTTTTCTCTGTAAACTGTATGCGAAATAGATTACTCCGTTTGAGTTTTATTAAACTATTCGATTTTGTAATTTACCAGCATCTAAACACGAGAACTAACATTTTACCATTAGCCACCTCCCAAATAGACCATTTATGCCCCCAGTTTAATCATGTTTGCACTGCCAATTTCTAAGCCACGTTTTAAAAGCATTATTTTGTAATCAAAATAGCCCTAAAATAAAGTTATTTTTTCAAAAAAGTGCAAAATTTTGGAGTGCTGGGGGCTCCGACCCCAGACCCCAATGCAAACCCCCAGCCTGCGGCAGCTAGGGGCTTCGCCCCCCAGGCCCCAATTGGCCTCCAGCGGCTGGGGGCTCCGCTCCTAGACCCCCCAAATAGCCCCCCCCCATTGCGAATTTCTGGCTACGCGCCTGTGCCAACCTATGCTGCCAACTAACAAAATTAAACGCAAATCCGTTACAAATTCGTCTTGAAACGTCTCCGTCCTAAAAAAGTACAGCGTCCCAAAAAAAGTCTGAAAGTTTTTTTGGACACTATCAAAATCATTCGAAACTTGGTATCTTTTATGAAAATCATCAACCAGAAGTGATGCAAAGATTGAAGATGAAAGACCAATCATCTTAAACTGCCAACAAACAAAATTAAACGCAAATCCGGAACAAATTCTTCCCAAAACGTTTCCGTCCTAAAAAAAAGTACAGCATCCTAAAAAAAAGGTTTAAAATCATTCCAAATTTGGTTTCTTTTATGAAAATCATCAACCTGAAGTGATGCAAAGATTGAAGATGAATGAACAATCATCCTAAACTGCCAACAAACAAAATTAAACGCAAATCCGTAACAAATTCGTCATGAAACATCTCCGTCCTAAAAAAAAGTACAGCGTCCCAAAAAAAGTCTGAAACTTTTTTTTAGAACGCTATCAAAATTATTTGAAATTTGGTTTCTTTTACAAAAATCATCAACCTGAAGTGGTGCAAAAATTGAAGATGAATGACCAATCATCTTAAACTGCCAACAAACAAAATTAAACGCAAATTCGTCCTAAAACGTCTCCGTCCTAAAAAAAGTATACAACGTCCTGAAGAAAGAATGAAAATACGTCCTGAAGGTGGCGTTATTGATATGCAAACTCTTTTTATGCTCCACTAAAATCGTGCGTAACTAAAATATAGAAAGTGAACTAAATAGAAGTTTACCAGCAAACGCAGAGAACAACCGATACATAGCTAATACTGTGACGTTCAAAAATACTTTTTGTCTACCGTGAAATCAGCAATAATTCAAAAATATCTCATTTTCAAACGTCCAGAAAAATAAGAATCACAAACAATGTCAAAAAATTATCAACGTCGTCATTTATAACTCTAAAAAGATCACCCGTCAGCAGTGGCATGGGAAGTGGGGGGTCTGGGGTGGGGCACTGCCCCCCTCCCGCTTGGTTTCAAAGTGTCAAAATTTTGGGCAATTTCATATTACTTGGGCAATATTGCATCAAAATTTTGGGCATTTTCATATTACTTGGGCAATATTGCATCAAAATTTTGGGCATTTTCATATTACTTGGGCAATATTGCATCAAAATTTTGTCAATTTCATATTTTTTGGGCAAGTTTGCGTCAAATTTTTGGGCAATTTAATGTTCATCAAACCGTCTCAATTTCAGTGGAGCACTTTTTTTTTTGTTTTTAAAGGTCACCTTAAAGGTGGTGAATCATCCAGCCAACTCCGGTGGTTTGCAATAGCTGAAATTGATCTATAATTTTTGATATTTTTTGTTTTGATTTTGGGACTGCGGTTGCCAAGATATTCAACAAAAACAAAAAATATCCCCCGACAAAAAGTTTTTGGAAACTCTTAGTTTTGTTCTTCCCGCCAAAACCACAGTTCTCTAAACTATTAGGCTTACTGCGGTTTTGTCGGGAAGAACAAAACTCAGAGTTTCCAAAAACCTTTTTCGCGGGATATCTTTTTGCAGTTGTTGAATATCTTTGCAACCGCAGTCCCAAAATTAAAACAAAAAATATCAAAAATTATAGTTCAATTTTAGCTATTGTAAACCACCGGAATTGGCTGGATGATTCATCGCCTTTAATTCGGACAGAAAAACCATCTCAAATTCAGTGAAGACCTTTTTCCTTTTTTTTTTTTTTTTTTTTTTGGAGGTCATCTCAATCGGGACAGAAAAACCGTCTCAATTTCAGTGAAGACCTTTTTTTTTTTGGAGGTCACCTTAATTGGGACAGAAAAACCGATCGCTTTTCGGGCAAAATTGATTCAATGTCATTTTTCGGGCAAAAGTTTGGTGCCCCCCCAAATCCTTTTGAGCTCCTACGCCCATGCCCGTCAGATTAAGCCACTGAAAAATCAATTGGTGGTGTCACATTGAGTCAGTACTCTTTTGAGTTGAAATATCCAGCCAATGTTGCCCCACTACGGTGAGCTAACGGATGGAACAAAATGGAGGCTACTTCAAACAAAACTTCACTTGGTCGAAATTAATAATACCAATACCACTATACGTTTTCGACGGATTGAAATTTTGTTTGGAGTAGAGGGAGAAAACAATCAAGCCAAACATAATTAATTGTGTGTTGTTATGTATCAGATTTTATCATGAAAATGAGGTAGACTATGATCACAGGTGGAGTCGAGGACACAAGGCACGAGACCAAGGCCAAGGACACAAAAGAAATCCGAGGCCAAGGACAGCCCTTCCGACGACAGACCCTCTCAAAGCCAAGGACATGAATGCTCAAGGCCACGGACCAAGGACACAGGCGCTAGTGTTCTCGAAAAAAAAAGATCTTCAAAAATTTTTTTCAGGCGTTCTCAAAAAAAAGGTTTTCAAAATAAATTTTCAGGCAATCTACAGAATTTTAACTATTCAAAAAATAGTGCTGTCCTCGAACCGAGGACTGGGCAATTTTCGAGGACTTGAGGCTTCGAGGCCAAAGACTTGACCGTTGAGGCGAAGGACGTCCTCAAGGACTCCATCTCTGTTTATGATATCAACAGATATACAGTAAATTGGTTGGAAATACAGACTCATCAATAATTCAACATTATGTATGTTATTTGTCCTAGAAATCCCTGTTATTTGTTTGCGTTACGTATGTGTATGCCTTGTTCTTTTGTTTTGTGAACTGCGTGTTTAATAATAATAATAATAATTATTGTTCCAGCATCATAATTGGCCTATAGCAACCAGTTTTGCGTAGTTTTTGATTTGCTGCAGTTTTGTAAAAATTGCACGTTTGTAACAAGTTTTAGCTCTTTAATTCGCGTAATTTGCATAGAATTTAATCACGTGATACACTCACCACACCTAGTTGCATTTTTTGGTTAGTCATTCTTAGTTTCTCGGCATACCTGCTAGCAGGCCATTTTAATTTTGACAAGGTTTTTGTTTTATTAAGTTAAAAAGATCGGATTCTATACAAAAGTTAATTTACGGTTTTGCTAGTGTTTTGTTACTGTTCTTCTACCGTTTTGCCTAAGTTACGCAACGTTCCTACTGTGATTGAGTTATTTTATTTGAGATCCGATCGAATTTACATTTTCAAAAACAACAATATACTTTTTGGATAGAATATTGAGTTTTTCAGCACAGCAAGACAGTAATACTCCTTAGACTTCCTCTGGATTGAAACTCCGATACTAATAATTGTAAACTCAAGACTTGAATCTGCAACATAAGAATTAACGTTTGTACCTTCAAACTTTCAGTTAAGGAAGTGAAGTTCTGTCTTTGTACCCCCCAGTTCGAGCATCTTCAGAAATTTGGGAACTTTTAAGCCGTGTTGGATCCCGCTTTTGCGAAATCAGTTTTCGTCCTGTTTGTTGATTCCTTTTCTGGATACGTAACTCCTGGTAGAATCCGGAGTTAAAGCTCTTTTCGTGAACGAGCTTGGAGGAATTCTCTCCTTATCTGGACTGTCGTACGACCCTCAACTTTTGCTTCAAGCTTCGACTCTTCTAGCTTCAAGTGCCTCTTACGTCGACGGAAAGATCTCTCTCGGTTCATTTACTCACTGGTTGAATCGGACAAACACGGACTATTTTCTCGTTCCACGTTTTGATTGTTCAATTTTTTGTAATTACTTTAACTTATTGGTATTGCTCGTTAATGTTTTTATAGCATGGGGGATAGCAAATCTTCACCTGCCCTTGGGTCTCCTTTATTTGTAATTCTTGTCTCCAGATACCTGCTGAAGCTGCTGGCCCGTCTGGTGCCGTGGGGACGGGGGTCTCGTTCGGCCCGTGAATCGCACTCTAAAAAATTTGATGCTGTTGCGCAGGATCGCCTCGCGCGCAAGTTGCTGACCACACGTCGCCAATTGCTCGTAAAGACAAAGAGCTTAAAACCAGCGTTAAAGTTTTCAAAAACCTAGAATAATTTTTCGGAATTAATGACTAAACCAGCGGGGCTGTGTGAGTCCTACGATAAGTATAAAAGGGCACTTAATGATATTGATGATGACGAATGGCTGATGGAACTTACTGATGGCATTTTTGATAAATACGAAGAATGCATGAAACCATAGGTGGGCATAAGTCCGTTAATCCGTTAATAACGAAGCTAACTTTTTCATTAACTCGTTAATCCGTTAAAAAGTTTTTTCATGTTAACGGACTAAATTAACTTCCGTTAAGTTCTGCTAACTTCCGTTTAAGTTTTTATCGTTAATATCTTGCACCATTCATACATCGTGCCGATACAAACCAATTTGCACCAATAACACTTGTTGCGTATTAGCACGAGTTTTATAGAAAAAAGCAAAGAAAGGAGCTCTTTTTTGTGGCAAATAATAAGCTGCAGACTCATAGGTCTATTAATTATCGCTGTTCACAATTTCCAAAGATTTTCCCATCGTAGCTTCGTTAGAGCATTTGAACTTATTTTTGCCTTGAAATTACATTCGACTGTAAAATGTAACTTCCAAAACACAAAAAGACCACCATAGCAAAATTTTTTTCCTTACAATCAGCTCAACAGCATCAATACGTGTTCTAGAAGCGAGTGATAAAAAGAAACGTAAATTACACGCAAAATATTTACAAATTAACGGAATTTATTAACTTCCATTAATTAAAGCTGAAAATAACAGATTAACGTTAACGGAGGTGCGAAATTTGTTAACGGACTAGTGGTTAACGAAGCTAACGTTTTGCATTAACTTGCCCACCTATGCATGAAACTATTTAGCGACGTTGAATCTCGCTTTGCTACGGTTGTTCGAGACAAGGATTCTACCGACTTGAAGAGTGTGAGTAATTTTGAATTTGAGTAATCTTCGCATAGTTCGACATTTACTTTGGAAAGTGCTAGTACTTTGTCGAATAAGACCACTGTATCACGGCAAATCGAACTAAAAAGAAAGCGTACTGAGTTGCAAATCAATCACGAGTTGATGGCAGCTCGCATTAAAGCGCGCGAGCAGGCTCTCAAAGAGGCCGAAGCATTGGCTAGACTAAAAAGGGACGAGGCGGTTTTGGAGTCGGAGGAACAGCTCCTCGCTCAATCTGAGCGGAGTTCTTGTTCCGCTTCTAGTTCTGGCTTGCAGTTTTCTGGTTTACGCCAATACAAAAGTCAAAGATTAAGTAATGACAAACATTCTAACGCGAAAGAGGTACCTAATCTGCGTAAAATGAGCGTAAATGATAGCATTACCGAACCTAAAAGTGTTTTTCAACAAACTAAAAACCTATGTCTTTCAAAATGATTCTAAGCTGGTGCCTAATAGTGAAAATGCGTTTCAAGAAAAACTTACTAATGCGGGAGCGCGTAACCAGCAATGTTACTCTAGTGTGGCATGAATGCCTAATGTGACCTCTCAACCTGCTATGGTTATGAATCATGAACCGACAATTTTGCAGACCTATCTTGAAATGTAGGGTAGGAATGAATATGTGAACCTGGCCTCACAAATTGCTTACAATGGCACTAATTTGGCCTTTGTATTCTACGAAAATCAAATCAGGCGACTTATGGACGACAGTCCTTACCTTGAGCGACGTTTTAAAGTTCTTAGAGCCTCTTGTGTTGGCCAACCACGAGAGATGGTTAATTTATTTTTTGCTCCCATGAAATCTTTGTCCACATCTCAGCGTATTGATGGATTGCACGTGACGTCATTGCGCTGCTAGCCAAACCGCTGGACGTCAAAATCGCGGATCGGCGCTATGTAAATGCATGCAAAAACTCTGATAGTGAAGATAAATAGGGCGTATTTTCAGGCTATAAAAGAGTTGATTCTTTGTAACATTAAAGTTAAATGCTAGGTAAAAGCCTTTAAAAACTGAAAAGATTTTAATTAGTAAGAATTCGGTTTTGTTTGCTTTTTTTCAGTGACGTAAATCCGGCTTGCTGTTAAATAACCCATTAGAATCATGTAATATGGATGGTGGTAGCTAGTTTCGGGAATCAAAATCGTGGCTTAGTATTGACGGCCCTATAATGGAACAGTTGTATCTCCTTTATTAGCGCATTTTTTAACTTTTGCTATTTCAGAAGTCTATTTTGCAGGATCTTGGTGATTTTTTGCATTTCGTGTAGTCATTAGCGGCTTACCGCTACGATTATTGGTTGCTCGGAGTTAAAACGCATTAGCAGTTGTTTTCATCGAAGTGTTTCTTAGATATGTCATTTAAACAAAACTAATGACTTAACTGGCCTCAGTGTAGGCTAACTATGATCAAGTCTTAATTTGCATTTATTTCGACTCGAGCTAGTGATGTTAAATATTATTCACAAATAGTGCTTAAACTAAGCATTAATCGGCCATGTGTTACTGCTGTGACATAAAATTTTAAGTATTTTAGGATATGGCCGAATTTACGATTTGAACCAAAGCTCAAAACCGGTCAAAGTGGACAATATTTAGCAGGCAGTGGACGATGAGAATTTACAAATAGCGTAACTTTTCAGATCCGCTGAGCTATGTAAGCTGCTTAAATCGCTACTGGTAATTACCAATTAAGGCCAGGCTATCTACAAAAGTGTTACTTTGCAATCAAATTTTTTAAATATGCCCACTGAAGGAATTATACGTTGATTTACGGTAACGTCCAATGCTTTGTAATGGCATTTTGACATCCAATCGTTTTGGCGGGAAAAAACTATGACGTAGCTGCAATCCATCAATAGAAAAGGCTCTCGACCGATTGCGTCAAACGTACGGTGTGCCTAGTGACCTGACATCTGAACCAAAGATTATTGAGATTCGTAATGGGTCAAAGGTTATCTTAAACAGCACTTCGCTAAAACATTTTAATGAAGAATTAAATACATTAGAAGTTTTTGCATATGCACACGATGAGATTGATAAACTTTCAGGGCAACTTCTACTCGACGTGGCAAATCGCCTACCTGTTTTACTTAAGAGACGATACCTGGATTATTTAACCAAAATTGGTTCTGATTTAAATCGGCCTAAATTCGATACGTTACGTAAATTTGTGGTAGTTGAACTAAGCGTCTCCACTTCTGATTATGCCCAAACCTTTTATAGGTCGGCGGAAAAAGATAAGTGTCAGAAGGGAGGCGAACGAGGTAGTTGCCAGCCGATTCGCGTTCGGCAAGTTGCCGTTACCTCAGACAATGGGCATCCCCCTGGTGGATATCACCAGCAGGGATCAAACATTGCTCGGGAAAGCGGAGTTGTGCGACCTGAAGGGTACCCTTCTGGCACGTTGCCAGCGGGGGGGTATAGGGGGCATTGCCTCCCGATTTTTATTTTTGCCTCCCGATTTATTTTTTGCCCCCAACTGTATTTTTTCTTAGAAGTGAGCATATCCCTCACACTTAAAGTAGTGGTAATTTTAATTGTTCCATCCCCAATCCTGACATCGATTCTATTTGATTGATTGCATTAATTCTTTGTTTCCTTCATGCAACTAAGTATCCTGACCCCTATATTACAATGTAGGGTACGGTACGTAGCACAACCTCGTGTCTTGAGTCAGGTTCAACAACAGCAAATCAATTCAGTAGGGTATAATAAAGTAGCCTACAGCTACCAGCAGTTTGTGTGTACTGTGTAGTAGACGTGGCATCGTAGATTATGATGTCATATACAACAGCACTTATCTTATAGGCGAGGCCGTATTACAAGTCAGGTGTTGTGACTGTTAAAGGCAATGTAGAGTAATTTGGTGTAGGCTGTAAGTTGGTGATCAGTGGTATACGCATAGTACAAACCCAGTACAAACCATCCGCAATGTACCGTGCAATCAATAGTTACAGAAAGGAAAATAGACTATCTCCAAATGCCTCCGGAAAAAAAGATAAGAATTCGATCGGTCAGTTGTACTTCTAGGCTATGTAGCAAGCGTAGGCTACGGGTAAGCAAACTCAGCAAAAGTGATTGGAAGTGGAAGGCGTTCGCTTAGCAACTCGAACCATACTGTATTTTGATTGGGATCTTGTTCAGCAGTATGAGTAATCGATCTGCACAAACTCTGAGCTGAAAGAGAAACAGACTGCATTCCTCCCCCAAATCGGAATCCACTGACCAATTCTTTGATAGCTAGACTACGGGAATTTTCTGACTTTCAGATTTGCAAGAAGTGTCCATTACTGTATAGTTAATTTAACTAGCTCGATTAGTACTGGTAGCAAAACACACTAAGCAGTGTTCTCGGCACTGGTAACGCCATTGATATCCGAGATTTTGAGTAAACTTTAGTAGCCTATTATAGTACCGTTTTGGCTGTTTGGTGCTGCTATTTGTGATGATTTTTTCAGAGCAGTAATACAGTCCTGGTGCATTATTGATACAGTAATCAGTGGTGTCGATCCATATTGACCATTGGGGGATGATTTAAGGAGTTTGTTTATTTTTTGAAAATTTTGAACATTGGGAGGAGGGATGATACTCAAACTGATGATTTTCGGAGCAAAGTTCAACGCTCATTTTCGCCAATACCAGCAAGGAAGTCCGCAGAAACGTTTACTAAGGTTTGGAAGGAGTGCTGCTGACAATTAAGAATTTTCAAACACAAAGTTATGGTGAGACAGCCTTAAAGCCAGCTAGGGGGCCTGGGGGGGGGGGGGTGCTGTGAGCTCCCCAGCGGGGTCCGGAATCTTTAGTTTTTTTGAAGATAAAATGCATCGTTTAGTAACGTTGCAAGTTGTAACACCAAAGTTACACACCGTACCGATGCGAACTATTGGGAGGGATGGAGCAGAAATTCTTTAAGGGGATGCCACCTCTAGGACCGGCACTTTCCTGTCTTAATGAAGTTATAGGCAATACAGAAACAGAATGGGCATTCAAGTATAAATGCTAAACTGTTCATTTTTGTACTTTGGCTTGTAATACGCAATTGTACATTATTAGCTTCAGTATTCATCATAGAGGTGCCGATATTAAATTTTGCTCATATTTTATCTGGAGTTTCCTGTCGTCAGTCGTTTCTAGCCGTTATGCTAATTGTAATCATGTTTAGTTAAATGAAATAATTTTCGCTATTTTTTCAGCAATTGTTGAGTTAGCGGCTTTGCCAATATTTCAATATGTCAGAGACAGTATGCTTTCCGCACTTATTCAAAAATCACTCAAGATAATTTTTCATGCGCAGTTTTTAACTTTTCCTATTATTGGAACGACCGACGCTCGCGTCTCGTTGGAACGACCGACGCTCGCATCGCGTGTTCCTTTGTTTTTACTCGGCCATTTTCTAACTAATGAGTGCGAGATTTCAGACTTTTGCTTATAACTCGAGAACCGTTTGATCTAACTACATGAAATTTTGACAGCAGTTTGAGATTAATGAGTTATATGTTTGTACCAAATTTCGAGCCAATCAGTCACGTGACTTCGGGTTTATGACCCGAAAACCGCCCCAAAAGTTTGGCGTAAAAAGCGGTCTAAGTCAAAAACGGCTTAAGTACGGCAAAAAATATTTCTCATGGTTATATGTCTTAAGATATCCTTTCATCCCTACCAACCCACTTTCGGCCGCGATGAGGTTTTTTTCTTATTTTTTTCCTTTTTTTTTCCTTTTTTTTTCCTTTTTTTTCCTTTTTTTTCTTCCTAAATCTTGTACGCTCGAGTTCTCCTAAACCACAAAACATAGAAATCTAATTTTTGTGTGAAGTTGTTGAGGTACATACGCAATTGTGTCTCCTGAAATTTTTTTGGGGCAACTCCCCCGGGAACCCCCCCAAAATGGGGCCCCAAAAAATCAATTTTTTGAACGGCTCAACCTAGGGTGCCAGTTTTTTTGGACATCAGTAGATATTTGAGAGACAAATATTTTGACATAATTTGGGGGTACCACCCCCCCGGGGCCCCCCCCAAATGGACCCCCCCAAAAACAAATTTTTTTAACCATATAACCTAGGGTGCCATTTTTTTTGATATCAGTAGATATTTAAGAGAGAAATATTTAGACATGATTTGGGGGTACCACCCCCCCGGGAGCCCCCCCAAAATGGGGCCCCAAAAAATCAATTTTTTGAACGGCTCAAGCTAGGGTGCCAGTTTTTTTGATATCAGTAGATATTTGAGAGACAAATATTTTGACATAATTTGGGGGTACCCCCCCCCCCCCCGGGGACCCCCCCAAATGGACCCCCCAAAAACAAATTTTTTAACCATTTAACCTAGGGTGCCATTTTCCTTTGATATCAGTAGATATTTAAGAGAGAAATATTTTGACATGGTTTGGGGGTACCACCCCCCCGGGAACCCCCCCAAAATATCAAATTTTTGAACGGCTCAACCTAGGGTGCCAGTTTTTTTGTTATCAGTAGATATTTGAGAGACAAATATTTTAACATAATTTGGGGGTACCACCCCTTCGGGGACCCCCCAAATGGACCCCCCAAAAATAAATTTTTGAACGGCTCAAGCTAGGGTGCCATTTTTCTTTGATATCAGTAGATATTTAAGAGACAAATATTTTGACATAGTTTGGGGGTACCACCCCCCCGGGGACCCCCCCAAATGGACCCCCCAAAAGCAAGTTTTTTAACCATTCAACCTAGGGTGCCATTTTTCTTTGATATCAGTAGATACTTAAGAGAAAAATATTTTGACATGATTTGGGGGTACCACCCCCCCGGGGACCCCCCCAAAATGGGGCCCCAAAAAATCAAATTTTTGAACGGCTCAAGCTAGGGTGCCAGTTTTTTCTGTTATCAGCAGATATTTAAGAGACAAATATTTTGACATAGTTTGGGGGTACCACCCCTTCGGGGACCCCCCAAAAATAAATTTTTTTAACGATTTAACCTAGGGCGCCAGTTTTTTTTTGACATCAGTAGATATTTAAGAGAGAAATATTTTGACATGTTTGGGGTACCACCCCCTCGGGAACCCCCCAAAATGGGGCCCCAAAAATCAATTTTTTGAACGGCTCAACTTAGAGTGCCAGTGTTTTATGATATCAGCAGATATTCAACAGACAAATATTTTGACATAGTTTGGGGGTGCCACCCCCCCGGGGACCCTCCAAATGGACCCCCAAAAATGAATTGTTTGAAAAGCTCAACTTGGGTGCCAGTCTGTTTTGATATCAGCAGATATTCAACAGACAAATATTTTGACATAGTTTGGGGGTGCCACCCCCCCAGGGACCCCCCAAATGGACCCCCAAAAATCAATTTTTGAACGGCTCAAGCTAGGGTGACAGTGTTTTATGATTTCAGGAGATATTTAACTGACAAATCTTTTGACTCAACTTTTCTGGAGGTTCCATAATCAGATATTTTTGAATAATTGCTGATTTTACGGTGGACAAAAAGTACTTTTGAGCGTCACAGCATTAGCTGTGCGTCGGTTGTTCACTGGGTTTGCTGGCAAACTCCCATCTAGTGTTTCTCTGTTTTTACTCGGCCATTTTCTAACTAACGAGTGCGAAATTTCAGACTTTTGCTTATAACTCGAGAACGATTGGGTCTAGCTACATGAAATTTTGACAGTAGTTTGAGATTACTGAGTTGTATGTTTGTACGAAATTTCGAGGCACTAGGTCACTTGACTTCGGTTTTAGAACCCGAAAACCGCCCCGCAAGTTTGGCGTAAAAAGCGGTCTAAGTCAAAAACGGCTTAAGTACGGCAAAAAATATTTCATAGGGTTAAATGTCTCAAGACACCCTTTCATCCCAACCAACCCACTTTTGGCCACGATAAGGTTTATTTCTTTTTTTTTCCTTTTTTTTCTTCCTAAATTTTGTACGCTCTTCTTCTCCTAAACCACAACACATCGAAATCTAATTTTTGTGTAAAGTTGTTGAGCTGCAAACGTAATTTTATCTCCCAAAATGTTTTGGGGCAACTCCACCGGGAAGCCCCCCAAAATGGGGCCCCAAAAAATCAATTTTTTGAACAGCTCAAGCTAGGGTGCTAGTTGTTTTTGATATCAGTAGATATTTAACAGACAAATATTTTGACATAGTTTGGGGGTGCCACCCCCCCGGTGACCCCCCCAAATGGATCCCCCAAAAAATCAATTTTTTAAACGGCTCAAGCTAGAGTTCTACTTTTTTTTGATATCAGCAGATATTTAAAGGGGCATTGAAGTCTAATTTTTGAATTTTAACACCAAATTTATAAAAAACAATTGATTAGCAACGTTTTTGATCCGTTTTTTTATTGTTTGAGGTTAAATAGCTTCAAAGGAAAAGATTTTGAAATAAGGGAAAAATTTTGCAGGGGCAACACTACATTTAATTTACCTAAGCGATTTCAAAACCAACTTTGCCAAATTATAGGTTTGGGAGTGACGATGTACCTTTGGCGGGTTTTCTGCTGTGGCTTCGGTACTTAGATGAGTTTTTAAAAGTGGAATTCATCTTAGTAGTTTAAATTTGCATCTTTTAGCACAAGCATATTTGATTTAGTGCACTTAGAAGAAAAAATGAAAAGTAGGCCTATTTTTGGCTTAGATGTTCTTTGTAATTATTAGGGTAAACCAATCTGTATAAATTGCTGTAGGTTGGGCTAGACTTTACTGTTTTTTATAATTTCTTAATAGGCTAGGCTTACATACCATAAGTAATGATTAATGTCAGCTAGCGTGTAGTAGCCCTAGTAACAGTAACAGCGACACCAAACGTAGACAAATTTTTAAAAAACTGAAAGAAATTCTGCGAAATAAGGAAAATATAAATGCAATAATCTTATGATGTAGTAATCGTAGAATTCTGAAGTTGAGCTCAAAAAATATTTTAAAAATACAAATTTTGTTTCAATAACTTTCAAATGCAATAAATCAATAAAACTTAGGCTTCAATGCCCCTTTAACAGACAAATATTTTGACATAGTTTGGGGGTGCCATCCCCCAGGAACCCCCCAAATGGACCCCCAAAAATAATTTTTTGAACGGCTCAAGCTAGAGTGCCAGTGTTTTATGATATCAGTAGATATTTAACAGACAAATATTTTGACATAGTTTGGGGATGCCATGCCCCCCGGGGACCCCCCAAAAATCAATTTTTTGAACAGCTCAACTTAGAGTGCCAGTGTTTTATGATATCAGTAGATATTTAACAGACAAATATTTTGACATAGTTTGGGGGTGCCACCCTCCCAGAGACCCCCCAAATGGACCCCCAAAAATCAATTTTTGAACGACTCAAGCTAGGGTGCCAGTGTTTTATGATATCAGGAGATATTTAACTTACAAATATTTTGACTCTACTTTTCTGGAGGTTCCATAATCAGATATTTTTGAATAATTGCTGATTTTGCGATAGACAAAAAGTACTTTTAAGCGTCACAGCATTAGCTGTGCATCGGTCGTTCACTGGGTTTGCTGGCAAACTCCCATCTAGTTTAGATTAATTCTATATGTTTACCAACGCGATAGCTATAGAATAATATATTTGTTGCAAGTTTGTGTCTTGCTTTAAACAATGTGGTATAATAACCAGAAGTGGAGTCCTCGAGAACGTCCTTGGCCTCGAGAACGTCCTCGAGGATACATTTTGAAGTCCTTGGCCTAGAAGCCTCAAGTCCTCGAAAATTGCTCTGTCCTCGGCTCGAGGACAGCACTATTTTCGAACCGTTGAAATTTCGTTGGAAAACGCCAGAAACCAGAGGTGGAGTCCTCGAGGACGTCCTTGGCCTCGAGGACGTCCTCGAGGACACATTTTGAAGTCCTTGGCCTTGGCCTCGAAGGTCAAGTCCTTGGCCTTGGCCTCGAGGCCTCAAGTCCTCGAAAATTGGCCTGTCCTCGGCTCGAGGACAGCACTATTTTTTGGAATGTTAAAATTTTGTGGAGCGGTTGAAAAATTTTTTGGAAAACGTTTTTTAGTGGAGATTGCTTGAAAAATTTTTGTGAAGACCTTTTTTTTTTTTTTTTTTTGGAGAGCACTTGCACTTTGTGTCCTTGGTCCTTGGCCTTGGCCTCGAGCATTCCTGTCCTTGGCCTCGAGAGTGCCTGTCCTCGGAAAGGCTGTCCTTGGCCTTGGCCTCGGATTTTTTTTGTGTCCTTGGCCTTGGCCTTGGCCTCGAGCCTTGTGTCCTCGACTCCACCTCTGCCAGAAACCTCGCGGAAAATCTGCAAAGACCTTTTTTTTTGGTTTCCTCAAGTAGAGATCGCCTGAAAAAAAATTTTTTAAACACCTTTTTTGCCTGAAAAAATTCTTTGATGACCTTTTTTTGAGATCACCTGAAAAAAATTTTTGAAGACCTTTTTTTTGGAGAACACTTGCGTCTGTGTCCTTGGTTTTTGGCCTTGGCCCCGAGAGGGTCTGTCCTTGGCCTTGGCCTCAAAATTTTTTGTGTCCTTGGCCTTGAGCCTTGTGTCCTCGACTCCACCTCTGATAATAACCGATATGATCCCATGCTGTTCTTATGTAAAAGACAAAGACAATCATGCACGTCGGTTTAGTAATCGTTTTATTGCAACCTAAGTAATTAGTTTGTAAAAAAAGCTGAAAATGGTTCTATGAACTTAATCAACGCCAAATAGCTGTATTACTCAAAGGCGAAACAAAATTTACAACCCCGCCACACAAACAATCTACTTCACTCTTAAAATACTGCAATACTTTACCGCCAAAACTTTGCCCCCCAGTTTTCAGCTTTGCCCCCCTGATCTCGGTAAGCTGGCGACGCCCCTGGTACCCTCACAGACGCTCTCAGCGAACACAGCCTTCTAAACCACCTCCTCTTTGTTTTGTCTGTGACCATGAGAAAAGTCGGCATTTTTTAGCTGATTGTGACAAATTTAAACATTTGACAAGATAGCAACAACGAAAAACAGTAATTGATGCTAATCGATGCTTAAATTGCTTATCGCGTGGGCATTTAGCTCGAAACTGCAATCAAATCTCAAAGTGCCGCCAATGTGAACCTAATAGCAGAAATAAGCATGTGACTGCGCTGCGTGAAGCGTGTGCAGCTGACGCTCCAACTTTGGGGGCCGCTAGTGGAGGGCAGATGGGCAGAACGCGTCCGTTCCGGCTCATAACGAGGACAGTGCGGAGGATGACCACCCTGGTGGCTTAACTACCAGACAGGTTACGGGGCTTGATTGTAACGTTTCTGATCAGCATGTGGTCTTGCTACGTACTAGCGCCGTGAGGGTGAGGGGCCCAAACACGGGGAAATCAACTTTGGCCTATGCGCAGCATGACACTGCATCTCAAGCTACACTTATTTCACAGACTTTATGCGATGAACTTAATCTTGAAACTAAAACGGATTCTACAGCAACTCTTCGCACTTTAGGTGATCAAACTCCGGTCACCAAAGGCCGTACCAATTTCGAACTTGAATCCCTCTCTACGGGAGAAAAGTTCCCCATGGAGAATGCCTTTGTTGTGCCTTATTTTAAAGACAATGAAAATGTTTTGCCACATGCTGTAGACACGGCCGGACTGGAGAACTTCAGGGAAGTAAACATGCCAACTATTCCCGATCGAAAGTGTATTGATGTGTTAATTGGGCAGGCAGATAATCATTTGCTCACGGTTTTGGATGAGCGAGAAAGCGTTCACCCGGGAAAACCAAGCTATGTACTTGCTCGCCTTGGTCCTATTGCGAGTGGAGGACGTGTCCCAGTTGAATCTAATTCTAAACCATGTACAGATGTACTAGCTTAAAGGTAAATACGTGTAATTGTAAAGAAAGCAACTATGCATTGAAAAGTCAAATTAAATCTTTCAAAGAAACTTTGCGTAAATACGAATTAGAAAACGAGGTCACTCAACCTTCTAGAAATGAGGAAAAGGCTAGAGAACTTGTGGAACGTGACATTAAAGTAGTTAATAATCGTTACGAAATACCTGTACCGTTGAATATGGAAGTTGTTAAAAGTCTTCCCAACAATTTCGACTATGCTCTCGAACGTACCAAGGCTGTGCGTTACTCTGCCTTAGAATCAAAATTGCTGCGAAAAAATTCTAAAAAATTGCCAAAGTTGTTTCACAATGGTTTCGCAGAAAAAATTTTTAAACAAAAACGTCCTGAATGCCCTTTTAAGTACGGCAAAAAATGTTTCATATGGTTGTATGTCTTACGATACCCTTTCATCCCAACCAACCCACTTTTGGCTGCGATGAGGTTTATTTCTTTTTTTTCCTTTTATTTCCTTTTTTTTTCTTCCTAAATTTTGTACGCTCTTCTTCTCCTAAACCACAAAGCATGGAAATTTAATTTTTGTGTAAAGTTGTTCAGCTGCAAAGCAATTTTTTCTCCCGAATTTTTTTGGGGCAACTGCTCCGGGAACCCCCCCAAAAAATCAAGTTTTTGAACGGCTCAAGCTAGGGTGCTAGTTTTTTTTGATATCAGCAAATATTTAACAGACAAATATTTTGACATAGTTTGGGGTTGCCACCCAGTGATGTAGTACTCGAGTACAGTACTCGTACTCGAGTACAACTCGAGTACCATTTTTTGAGTACTCGTACTCGGAACCCCTGGTACTCGGCTGGTACTCGTACTCGAAGGTCAATGTACTCGGTACTCGGTCAAAAAAAGAGCCGAGTACACGAGTACATTTGGCCTTCGCTAAAAGTAATAAACAAAATGAATATTTGATAGTAAACTGCAGCCAATAAAACCCGCTAATTTATTGAGTTGCTTTTGCTTGAATCCGTGCAGACCGCAGCTGAACAAACAGCTTTTTAATGGTGAGATCGAGCAAAATCAAGCGTTGGAATGTGGTAAAGTGATTGGGTCGACAGCGCATAGTATCGTTTGACAACAAACGCCTTTCTACTGCAGAAAACGTGTGAAAGTTGCCGCAAATTTTGATTTATTTAGCAATTAAAGTTACATACCACAGAAATCGAGCCACGCCTGTTGTACAAAGACGGCATCAATTGGGTTAGCATTTTACGTTTTCAGCTCAAATATTGATAGATTATTTTCTACAGTAGATGTATCACTGTAATCTCCCAATCCCAAATAATAGTTTTACTGTGGTATTGGAAGGGGTATCCGAAAAAGCATAGAGTTAGATTTGCAGGCAATATTTTCAGTGTTAAATTTAGGTCAGATAGAGAGAGCTTAGTTGCATAGTTATTTTGTAGCTGAGTTGCAGCTGTAGCCAAAATTTTACTTTTTTTTGCAAGAAATTGATAAAATAATAAGTCAAGTCTTTTGATAACGCATGTAAAATGCGTTTGAAATATTAATATGACTAAGCACTAATTAGGATTATTTTATAAAAATGGATGTTAGATCTGAAATTAAATAATAGAACAGTAAACAGGTAAATATAGAGAATAAAAATACCGCTCTAAATTACAGCTGTAGCTAGTAGCTGATATTAAATGGCAGCATTATTTTATGCTCACATTACTTAGTCACCTCCTTTGAAATGCAGCATTATTTCGAGAACATTTACTACTACGTCATTTGCAGTTTAGTTTTACAAGTTTTAGATAGTCTTTGATTAAATGCATAGAAGGGCACAAGTTCGTTAATTGTTAATCCGTTAATTAAGAAGCTAACTTTTTCATTAAATCGTTAATCCGTTAAAAAGTTTTTTCATGTTAAAGGATTAGATTTACTTCCGTTAAGTTTTGTTAACTTCCGTTTAAGTTTTCAACGCTAATATCTTGCTCCATTCATTTATCATAATGGTACAAACCAGTTGGCACTGGTAACACTTGTTGCGTATTAGCACGAGCTTTATAGAAGAAAGCGAAGGAAGGAGCTCTTTTTTGTGACAAATAATAAGCCACAGCCTTATAGGTCTATCAATTATTGCTGTCCGCAACTTCCGAAGATTTTCCAATTGCAGCTTCATTAGTGCATTTGAACTTATTTTTGTCTTGAAATAATTAGATTAGACTGTAAAATGTAACTTCCAAAACACAAAAAGACCACCATAGCAAAATTTTTTTCCTTACAATCAGCTCAACAGCGTCAATACGTGCTCTAAAAGCGAGTTAACATAAAAAAAATGTATAGGCCTATTACACGCAAAATATTAACGAATTTACGGACTTTATTTAGTTACGTTAATTAAAGCTGGAAATAATGGATTAACGTTAACGGAGGTGTGAAGTTTGTTATCGGACTAGTGGTTAACGAAGCTAACGTTTTGCATTAACTTGCCCATCTATGATTAAATGTTAATTGAATATAACATTAAATCGCAAAAACTCTCAAAAACTTGTTGTGGGTAATCATGTTTGGAGTAGAGGACTTTGAAAGCTTATTTGTGATTGAAAGAAGCATACGGTATACGAGGTGTCGCTAATAAATAACAAGACTGGTGACATAAAACAATTTTATTGAAGAAAAAAAGGTCGTTTTATTTTGTTTCCCCTTTGATGTATTCTCCCTTAGCATCAACACAGCGTTTCATTCGGATTTTCATAAAAAAAAAACGAACATGACAACACCCTTAACATAAAAAAAAAACAATAGACATTGCCTTGAATTTTGATTTTGCTCTATTTTGCTTTTTTAATGTGAGGTGAGTTTGCAGTTTTCCAATGCATGGACTGCCTCTTTGTCTCTGGGTCGTACTGGAAAATTCATCTCTCATCGCATGTACAGTAATCACACTGTCTAAAAATTTAGGGTTTTCTTCAATTTGTTTTGAAATGTCAGCGCAAATCTCTTGGCGTTTTTTTCTTTTTGATCGCTCGTTAAAAGCTTTGAAACAATTTGTGCACAGACCTTTGTCATATGCAGATTTTCATTCAGTACTTGCCACACTCTTTCTTTGTCAATGGACATCCTCTCTCCTATCAGTCGAATACTAAGCCGACGATCTTCTCGGACAATTTTTTCACTTTCTCGGTTATTGTTAGGGTTTTTGATATGGTTGGGCATCGTGAACGTTCATCATCTCCAACATCAGTCCGGCCCATAGGCGTAGCCAGGGGGGGGCCCAGGGGGCACGGGCCCCCCCAATCAAAATACCACTAACGACAAAAAGTTATGACAACATAGCCTGGCGATGTTTAGTTGCTGTTTTTTTTTCAGTAATTACGCACATAACAGTAATTAACAATAATATTAATGACAACAAGTGAGTCCCGAGGCCCCCAACTAACAACCAGAACCAGGGAGCCCTTACAATCCTTAACCGACAACCAGGGGTCCGGGACCCCTAACTGAAAACCAGGGGGCCCATAACTGACGACCAGGGGCCCCAGGGCCCCTAACTAACAACCAACGGACCCTAACCAACAACCAGAGGCCCCCTTAACTGACAACATGGGGGGCCCAGGCCCCTAACCGACAACCAGGGGGCCCCTAAACGACAACCAGGGGGCCCCAGGGCTCCTAACCAACAACCAGGGGGCCCCGGAGTGCCTAACTGACGACCAGAGGGCCCCGGGGCCCCTAACTCACAACCAGGGAGCCCCATGGCCCTAACTAACAACCAGGGGGCCCCTAACCAACAACCAGGAGCCCCCTAACCGACAACGAGGGGCCCCGGGCCCTCCTAATTGACGACCAGGGGGCCCAGGGCCCCTGACCAACAACCAAGGGGTCCTGGAGTCCCTAACTGACGACCAGGGGGTTCCGGGGCCCCTAACTCACGACCAGGGAGCCCCAGGGCCCCTAATTAACAACCAGGGGGCCTGGGCTCCTAACCGACAAGCAAGGGGCTACGGGGCTTCTAACTGGCAACCAGGGAGCCCAAGGGCCCCTGACTGACCACCAAGGTTCCCAGGCCAGGGGCCCCTTAATGCAAATTTTTAACAATTTATATGCAAAACCTGTGAGAAATCTAAAAGTTTTGACCTAAAAGTTGCCACCCCAGGCCCTCGTTTAACGTTATTATAAACTTAATTATTTACTGCTAAAGTATTGCTGGAGACAATGTTCGTTACTTCCCCCTATAGACCAAATCACTTACAATTAAAATTTTACACCAAGATTCTAAGCGTGTTTTGGGATTTAATTGCAAAAAGAGGATTGAACAACTAAATTTTTGCGATTGGCTTTGAAATGTTAAAAATCTAGTTCTTTGAAATGGCTCTAAACTCCTGCGAAATGTATCCAATGGGATTTAAATAGCTTTTTTTTCCAAAAACTTACAAAAATCGCCCAGCGGCTGGGGGCTTTGCCCCCAGACCCCCATAGCCATCGGCGGCTGGGGGCTCTGCCCCCAGACCCCCGTCTCTGATACGTTTGAGTACACTGGCTTACTCAACACGTCTTCCAAGTTAGACTTTTACACTTTTCAACAATTAGTTTTCGCCCTCTCCCTTTACCAAAATCCTGGCAAAGTGCCATCAGGCTACGGCTTCAGATCTTCCATTCTACGATATCTTTGCTCCACAAAAAATTACTTTTTCGAAAATTTCTGATGACGTCATTGCGTGTGATTTGTGGTTTGGGCCCCCCCCAATCAAAAATCCTGGCTACGCCTATGGTCCGGCCTTCATGAAATCTTTTGTGCCATTCAAAAACGCGGGTTCTTGACATGCATTCTTTGCCGTAACCTTCCATCAAAGCTTGAATTTTACCAAAAATTTCAAGTTAATTCTTTGCTCAGTTTTAGAGTTAAACATTTTTCTGCGGCTGCAACAGAACTTCTTGCAACAATGAGCAATTTGCTGCTTCTGCAAGCCTAGGTTTTTTCCGACGGGCAAAAAAACGTGCACTTGCTTTCAACGTCAAGGTACCTAATTTGTTTAAAATATAGCAGTAATTTTGCGTGTAACTTAGCAGAAAATTGTCGCCTGCAGTTGTGCGCCTTCTTAACATCCCACTCACAGAAAAAAAACGTATTCGTTTATGTTTTTGCGACAAATTTTGAGCTGTTACAACTTAAAAAATTTTTTTTCTTAACTTGTAAGAGTACTCGTACTCGAACTTTTTTACGGTACTCGTACTCGAGTACATTTTTCAATATCAGTACTCGTACTCGAAGTTTTTTGCGGTACTCGTACTCGTACTCGGAAATTGAGTACTCGACTCCATCACTGGTGCCACCCCCCCGGGAAACCCCCAAATGGACCCCCCAAAAATCAATTTTTGAACTGCTCAACTTAGGGTGCCTGTTTGTTTTGTTAACAGCAGAGATTTAACAGACAAATATTTTGGTGTAGTTTGGGGGTACCATCCCCCCGGGGACTCCCCTAATGGACCCCCCAAATTAATTTTTTAATTAGGCTCAAACTAGGGTGCCAGTTTGTTTTGATATCAGCAGATATTTAACAGACAAATATTTTGACATAGTTTGGGGGTGCCACTCCCTAGGGAACTCCCCAAATGGACTCCTCAAAATTCAATTTTTTGAACAGCTCAAGCTAGGGTGCCAGTCTGTTATGATATCAGCAGATATTTAACAGACAAATATTTTGGCACAGTTTGGGGTTACCCCCCCGGGGACCCCCCAAAAACCAATTTTTGGAACAACTCAAGCTAGGGTGCCAGTGTTTTATGATATCAGGAGATATTTAACTGACAAATATTTTGACATAGTTTGGGGGTACCACTCCCTCGGGAAACCGAAAATTGGACCACTCCTAAATCAGTTTTTTTAAATCACTTGTTAGAGAGATAATTGGTTTTGATATTAAATCTCTAAAAAATAAATAAATTGGCATGGTTAAGAAGTGATACCCCTCCCCAGGGAACCCCTCAAATATAGAGATTCCCCAAATCTTTACTTTTCATTTAAGCTGAAACCGTTTTTTTCGTACATATTTGTTAGACAAAGAATTAAAAATACAAATCATCGTCTGTTCAAGATAGAAGAGTAGAATCGTTGCTATTAAGGCAAAAACATAGCTGGAACCAATACAATGCAGAGTGTCTTATGTAAATCAAATCTCAAATCTTTCATTATACTCGTTGTAATACGCTGAAGCGTGTAACGAGTTGGCGGGGCCCATCTCCGCATCATTGCGCTTGGGCAACACAGCTCTTTTCGAAAAAATGTCGCAGCTGTGGCGAGCCGTTGGCAACACTAGGTCCGATTTGACCGGCCCGAGATTTGAACCTCAGACCTACCACTCCAGAGACAACCGCGTTACCGCTTGACCAACTGGCCGGTGTCTTATGTAAATAAATAATAACTAGATGGGAGTTTGCCAGCAAACCCAGTGAACGACCGACGCATAGCTAATGCTGTGACGCTCAAAAGTACTTTTTGTCTACTGTAAAATCAGCAATTATTCAAAAATATCTGATTATGGAACCTCCAGAAAAGTAGAGTCAAAATATTTGTCAGTTGAATATCCCCTGATATCATAATACACTGTCACCCTAGCTTGAGCCATTCAAAAATTGATTTTTGGGGGGTCCATTTGGGGAGTTCCTGGGGGGGTGGGACCCCCAAAATATGACAAAATATTTGTTTGTTAAATATCTGCTAATATCAAAACAGACTGGCACCCAAGTTGATCTATTCAAAAAATTGATTTTTGGGGGTCCATTTGGGGGGGTGGCACCCCCAAACTATGTCAAAATATTTGTCTCCTAAATATCTATTGATATCAAAAAAAAACTGGCACCCTAAGTTAAACCAATAAAAAAAATTATTTTTGGGGGTCCATTTTGGGGGGGTCCCCGGGGGAGTGGTACCTCCAAACCATGTCAAAATTTTTATCTCTTAAGTGTCTACTGATATCAAAAAAAAACTGGCACCCTAGGTTAACCCATTAAAAAATTCATTTTTGGGGGTCCATTTGGGGGGTTCCCGAGGGGGTGGTACCCCAAACATGTCAAAAATATTTATCTCTTAAATATCTACTGATATCAAAAAAAAACTGGCGCCCTAGGTTAAATCGTTAAAAAAATTTATTTTTGGGGGGTCCCCGAAGGGGTGGTACCCCCAAATTATGTTAAAATATTTGTCTCTTAAATATCTACTGATAACAGAAAAAACTGGCACCCTAGCTTGAGCCGTTCAAAAATTTGATTTTTTGGGGCCCCATTTTGGGGGGGGGTCCCCGGGGGGGTGGTACCCCCAAATTATGTCAAAATATTTGTCTCTTAAATATCTACTGATATCAAAGAAAAATGGCACCCTAGGTTGAATGGTTAAAAAACTTGCTTTTGGGGGGTCCATTTGGGGGGGTCCCCGGGGGGGTGGTACCCCCAAATTATGTCAAAATATTTGTCTTTTAAATATCTACTGATATCAAAGAAAAATGGCACCCTAGGTTAAATCGTTAAAAAATTTATTTTTGGGGGGTCCATTTGGGGGGTCCCCAAAGGGGTGGTACCCCCAAATTATGTCAAAATATTTGTCTCTCAAATATCTACTGACAACAAAAAAAACTGGCACCCTAGGTTGAGCCGTTCAAAAATTTGATTTTTTGGGGGGGTTCCCGGGGGGGTGGTTCCCCCAAATCATATCTAAATATTTCTCTCTTAAATATCTACTGATATCAAAAAAAAAATGGCACCCTAGGTTAAATGGTTAAAAAAATTTGTTTTTGGGGGGGTCCATTTGGGGGGGGCCCCGGGGGGGTGGTACCCCCAAATTATGTCAAAATATTTGTCTCTCAAATATCTACTGATGTCCAAAAAAACTGGCACCCTAGCTTGAGCCGTTCAAAAAATTGATTTTTTGGGGCCCCATTTTGGGGGGGTTCCCGGGGGAGTTGCCCAAAAAAAATTTCAGGAGACACAATTGCGTATGTACCTCAACAACTTCACACAAAAATTAGATTTCTATGTTTTGTGGTTTAGGAGAACTCGAGCGTACAAGATTTAGGAAGAAAAAAAAGGAAAAAAAAGGAAAAAAAAAGGAAAAAAATAAGAAAAAAACCTCATCGCGGCCGAAAGTGGGTTGGTAGGGATGAAAGGATATCTTAAGACATATAACCATGAGAAATATTTTTTGCCGTACTTAAGCCGTTTTTGACTTAGACCGCTTTTTACGCCAAACTTTTGGGGCGGTTTTCGGGTCATAAACCCGAAGTCACGTGACTGATTGGCTCGAAATTTGGTACAAACATATAACTCATTAATCTCAAACTGCTGTCAAAATTTCATGTAGTTAGACCAAACGGTTCTCGAGTTATAAGCAAAAGTCTGAAATCTCGCACTCATTAGTTAGAAAATGGCCGAGTAAAAACAAAGGAACACGCGACGCGAGCGTCGGTCGTTCCAATAATGTACTAGACATTACACTAAAGCTTTGTACGCATTTTGAATTTACGCTTGAGCTACGATATATATATTTGTAGTACTGATGGAGGAAGCGTTGACAGACAAATTGTTGTTGATCACTTAAAATGTTAGTTTAGCACCTAATTTGATATGATAGGATTTTCACAACGTTATTAAGATTTTTGTATTTGTTGTTCAAGTTATCTTAATCTAAAGCAAAGAGCCAAAATGTTCGCTCACGTTTTGGCTCTTTACTTTACATTAAATTTAAATTAATTGCCTTTGGAAAAACTAAATTCAAATTCATATTCAAATTCACTATTGACTTTGCGAAAGTTGATTTTAAAATGCGTCTTTACTTCAATTGGACTGATGTAGAATTATGTTCATATATGTAGTTACGACTTCTAAATTCATACAATTCGACATTTTAAACTTATGCTATATTTGACAAACCAGACTATTGAGAAACTAACTTAGATAGGATTACGATTAGAAAAAATTAACATTTTCGAGTACGGCATTTATTCCAGCATAACCCGCACTCGTGTCTACCGCCCACCCTTGATTTTTGAACAAAAATTGGTTTAAATATTTGGTACGCTCACTTTCTCCTTTCAATTGTTTTTGCCCTGTTTTTGCTTTTAAAGTATTTGTTATCGTATGTTGCGGTGATGGCAAACAGCCGTGTCGGCCATGATTCAGTCAAATTGATGAGTGTTTCTAGCACTCACGCGTGGACGGGTGACGTCCCATAGAATATTCCCGTTTGTCGGCTGATTCATAAAGTTGTTTACGATGAAGCGACACTGTTTTTCTTTTTCTTGGGTGAAAATTCGTAGTAATGACGTCAGCATATAAATACTGGAACACGTGCTAGAATTGGGCATATCTACGGAGGCTATAACTTCTGAAAGTTAATGATTTGTGCGTTTAAGATTCAGTGATATGTTATCCTGTAATTTGGCCGAATTTATAGTGAGATTTTAACCTTCTGAATTTGTATTTTTCAGGAGTTATGTTAAATTGATTTTACTGCAAGTATTGCAAGTGTAATCTGCAAGTATTGCGAGTGCAAGTATTGCGCGTGTAATTTGCTAGTGTAATTTGCAAGTGCATTGTAATTTGGCAAGTGTAATTTTGCGCTTCTGTGCTTCTCGAATTCCAAATCAACCAATACACATTAACACGAAAGTTCATTAAGTTGTGCGGATCGTGTTAGCGGCAGAATCACGTAACCCCTCCCTTCACATTCTTATAGAATCGCCTACTGCTTCCTTATTGGTAGGTCTAACAAAAATATCTTGTAATTTGTAGGATCCATGGTCTAAATAAGACATTTTTCAAACAAATAAAATTTGATATTGAATTCAATCAATCAAGCCCCCCACCCCTTAGCCAAACCCTGGTTGCGTGCCTGACTGTTTTTTGTTTGATATGGTGTTAGAAACCACTGCTTTCATAGTGATGCTTTCAAGTTTTAATGGACTCGAGATCATAAAATTAACCAACTAAACCAGCAAAATGGGCCAAAATTGAAAAGATTGAATGAAAATAAATTCTGGGTGAAAACGATACTTTTCAAACGTATTGCTTTATGTAAGCGAAATTTTTTTGGCTGCTTGTATCCTTCACAAATTTTGAAATCATGACAAAAAAGAAACAAAAGTCAGAACAAACACAAAAGAATTAAATGAAGTTTATTAGTTCAACTGGTGGGGCAGAAAACTTTTTTGCCAACGTTTCGATAGGCTCTAGCGAAACGTTGGCAAAAAAGTTTTCTACCCCACCAGTTGAACTAATAAACTTCATTTAATTTTATTCCTGGTGACAACAATTGAAAAACACAAAAGAAACTTACGTATATAACAACGGCTAAGCCGCAAAAAGTTTACATTTCTTTATAACGGTACGTGAGCCATGTAGATTTGGCGTGCCGCTATAGCTCAGTGGTAGAGCACTGGTCTCGTAAACCAGGGGTCGTGAGTTCAAACCTCACTGGTGGCAATTTTGTTACAGTTCGGTAAGGTTTTTATTTTCCTACATGCTTTCAGTGTGCTTGTGATTTAGTTCAAGGAGTGGCTATTCCATTAGAAATATAATCAAAAAGATCAAAACCAAACGATATATTTCGCAGCAGAAAAAGGAAGGCTTTTTTTCACCGAAAATTTTTATCTAGTTTTTTATTAATTCTGACTCAAATCCAACCCAAACTCAAATGCTTACTCTAAAACTGTATTTGTCGTTACAAATTACAAGGAAGTGGCTATTTTGCCTCTGGAGGCAAAATAGTGTTTTTCCTCTGTTTGGGTTAGAGTTAGGGTTTGAAATAGGGTTAGGATTAGAGTTTGGGTTAGGATTAGGCTTAGGGCTATTTTGGCACTTGCGGCAAAATAGCCATTAGGACTATTTTGCCTCTAAATGACAAAATAACATGGGGCTATTTTGCCTCTAGAGGCAAAATAGCCACTGCCAAATTACAATCTACTTTGAACGAAAGAAATATTCCGCCAAAATGCCAGTGTTCTTTGTCAACTTTTCTAATAAGGGTGTATGAGAGAAAATGTTGGATCTCGTCTATGATTCAAACACCCAGTAGCGTAGCCAGGGGGGGCGGGAGGGGTTATAGCCCCCCCCCCATTGACCTGTCAACCAAAATGCAGAATAAGACAACACGTTTTTAGCTCTTCTGAGACTTTTTTTTGCGCTGGAATGGACTAAAAAGTGATTTAAAGCATCTTTTGAAACATTTATTCAGGGGGGAGGGCAGTGGCGGATCCAGAAAATTTTGGTGGGGGGGATTTGAAGCACAAAACCTCAAAAATTCGGATGTCTTCACCAAAATTGAGAGTGATTTTTCGGCCGAACTCGGAAATTCAAACGTTTTTTTCGCCCAAATTCAGGTGGTCTCCAAAAAAAAAAAAAAAAGAAAAAGGTCTTCACCAAAATTGAGACTGATTTTTCGCCGGATTCGTTACGTTTAGGTCGGTGGGGGGGATGCATCCCGAAATGGAGCCGAATTATTCGAAACAGAGGCTGATTTTTCGGCCAAAATCGTTACTATTAGGCTGGTGGGGGGGATGCATCCCCCCCATCCCCCCTTAAATCCACCACTGCTTCCCACATAGTCCATTAATGTAACCAGTTGAATCATGTTGCGCTGCCGATTTCTATGCCACGTTTTAAAAGCATTTTTTTCATTAAAATAGCTCTAAAATTAAGCTATTTTTGCAAAAAAAATGCAAAATTTCGAGCGCTGGGGCCGTGCATTGTATTTACAGAAAAATACATAACGATGTCGGGTAGTGATAAATAATGTTGTCACAGAAGTATTCAACTTCGATATTTACGCATATTATTTGTCGACAAATCGCGGTACTTTGGTTGTGCTCATTGCGCAAACAGTGTACGTATTGCATCATTGAAAGTACAGTGCAATTTAATTGCAGCATTGATGTTACAGTTGACGACCTTGATAGATTTGACTTGTTTTTTGTTTTCTTTTTAAGGCTGACAATTTGCCCAGTCGTAAATTTTGTTTTCTTACATCGTCACGAAAACTCGTATTTGCTATTTCATCCCCGTTTCAGCTTAGTTTTATTTATATTTTTAGTTTTTAAGCTTATAGTAATTTTTTTTGATATTAAAGCTTGGTATTTCTATTACGGTAAATCTTCTAGTTGATGTGAGGGCAAACTTGTACGGTAATCATTAAACCATAGGCATAGCCAGAAGGACCAGGCCCTCTGCTCCCCCCCCAATTGAAAAGCTACCAATGATAAAAATGATAACACAAAACCTATTTATTCAGTTTTTTTAGCATTTTTGGAGTGCAACATTACATACGCACAACGGCAATTAGCAATAACTTAATATTAATATTGACGACCAGGGAGCCCATGTCCCCTCAATTTAAATTTTTCCCAACCAATTTAAATGTGCAAGCCGGGAGAAATTCAGCGGTTTTGTTCTAAAAGGTGCAATCTCAGGCACTCATCTAACTCGTTTATGCAGTAATGTGTTTTAGGCCCCCAGCTACCTTTTTTATTACAATAACATGATTAGTGACCATTTATGGCATCTAATGTACCAACTTTAAATAACAATCTACCTCCATCTCGTCAGTTTTTCAAAAAGCTTTTGAAAAAACCTAGTTAGGGGAAATGCTTATTGAACAAATTATTGAATTTGAATTGAGGGTGCTTGGGTCCCAGGTCATACATATATTCCTAAAACTAGTTACTTTCATGACAAAACAAAAATCTTCAAAGGCAAATCTTCGAGTGCATTATTTAATGCTAAAAATGTTACAGAAAACAATGTACCTTGATTTCCCTGATTTGGGCCAAGTCACAAAATTAAACCCCAAAATGCAAGATTTTAAATGTGTTTTGGACTTGAGCTTGAAGTAAAGGGAGTGATTTTTTAATTGGCTTTCAAATATCAAAAATTTTGTTCTTTCAAATGGCTCTGAAAACGTGCGAAATGTGATCCGAATCGCATTAAAATAGCCATTTTTTCCAAAAACTTACAAAAAATTGCCCAGCGGCTGGGGGCGGAGACCCTATGCCCCCTCGGTGACATGTTTGAATTGCACTAATTTGCTCACCACGTCTCCTAATTTTGATAGGATAGGAAAAATTTTAACTTGCGGTTTCAGTCTTTCCTCTATAGCAAATCCAGGTTACGAGCCAAATCCGACGCCCAGCTTTTGTCTTTCATTCTTTCTCCCATAAAAAGTCCCTCTTTTCAAAAACTTCTGATGACGTCATTGCATGATTTGCGGTTTAGCCTTCTCCCAGGCGCGTCGCCAGCGGGGGGGGGGGGGGGGGGGGGCAATGCCTCCCCGATTTTCGTTTTTGCCCCCCCGCGGTATTTTTTTGGAAGAAGTTGGTGTTTTTGGGCGGAAAAAAACGTCAAAATTTGAGATTTCGGCCAGAAAAAAACTTCGGATTTCGGCGAAGACCTTTTTTTTTTGGACATCACCTGCTTTTGGTCGGAAAATTTGTGATTTCGGCCAGAAAAAGCCTTTGGATTTCGGCGAAGACCTTTTTTTTTTTGGAGATCACCTGCGTTTGATTTGTGATTTCGGCCAGAAAAAACCTTCGCATTTCAGTGAAAATCTTTGCCCCCCTGATTTTAATTTTGTCCCCCCCCCGATCTCACGAAGCCCCTGCCTCCTCCCAATTCAAAATCCAGGCTACGTCTATGCATTAAATCTTGTGCAATATGCATACCGGTCGTTGCATCTTAGTACTGTTAGCGCACCTTTACGAGCGGTGGCTTACAACATTGCAAAGGTGCAAAGCAACAAAATATATATACGTTGCATTGCTTCCAGTCTACACTTTCTTTGGTATGGAAGTATGGAATGGAATATGGAAGAAAATTTTAGAATCGAATGGAATATGGAATGGAAGATTTTTGGTAAGGAATGGAAGAAAATTACCAGTATGGAATGTGGAAGAAAATTACCAGTATGGAATATGGAAAAATCGTCTTCCATTCCATCCCATACCATGCCCTGATTATGATACGCGTATGCAATGATCAGATGATGGTTTTCATTATGCTGCCTCTTCGGCACGGTGCAGTGTTAAGGTGAAATTACACAGCATCCGTTTTTCATCCGTTATTGTATGTTTGTGCTTATCCATGAAAAAGTATGCGCTTTTTCGTCAGCATTTTTCTAAGTCCATATCCGTATTAAGCAGACTGTTATATATTGATAAAAATTTGGTTCAAAAATTCTATGTTTGAACAAAGCGATATTTTAAAATACGGCTGTACCCCTTCACAAAAAATTTTTTTTTTCGGTATACTGTTGACCAGGACAGGGGGATAAGCGTAGCCAGGAGCACAGGGGTCCCGCTCCCCCCCCCCGATTGAAATACCATCAATGATAAAAAAAAATTATGACAACATACACTAGCGATGGTTAGTTGCAGTTTTTTTTTTCAGTAATTACGCACGTAACTGTAACTAACAATAATACTAATGACGACGAGGAAATCCCGGGGCCCCTAACTGACAACCAGGAGGCCCCGGGGCCACTAACCAACAACCAGGGCATAGGCGTAGCCAGGATTTTTGATTGGGGGGGGCCCAAACCACAAATCACATGCAATGACTTCATCAGAAATTTTAAAAAAGGAATTTTTTGTGGGGCAAAGATATCGTAGAATGGAAGATCTGAAGCTGTAGCCCTGTTGGCACTGAACCAAGGGTTACCATACCGTCAGGAAAATTTCGGACATGTCCGGAATTTAGGATTAAATTTTACGTCCGGGAGGAATTTTTAAAAATGCCCAAATGTCCAGAATTTTTTAATCCTGTAAATTATATCTAACTTTGAACATAGTACATGTCTTCCGAAGACGTAAAGTTTATTTGGAGTAGTCAACGCTACTTCTTGGCTGCAATAATTTTGCTCATAGATTGGTGTGTATTGTGGATTCTTCATTATTAGTGCATTTACACATTTTGCAGTAGGCTTATTAATTGAGTATTGTGACGTAGCATTTTCATTAGTTAGCAACCATGCGCAGTAGCGTAGCTAGAGGGGGGGGCAAATGGTGCTATAGCCCACCGAATTGGCCTGAAAAGTATGCAAAATAGCATGTTTTTAGCAGTTTTGAGGTTGATTTGTGCTCTAAAAACAAAAATAGCCCCCCCAAAGATCGTGAGTTAAACAGCAGAAGTGGGTGTCAGTGCACAGAAAGACTTTTTTTTGGAGATCACTTGATTTTGGACAGAAAAACGCTCTGAATTTCGGTGAAGACCTTTTTTTGGAGATCACCTGATTTTGGACAGAAAAACGCTCTAAATTTCCTCAATCCACTTCAAGACAAATGAAAATTCGGGTCAACTTCGTTAACAGTTGAATCAAACTTCAAAAAAAAGCCCCCCCCCCTTTGCGAAATCCTGGCTACGCGACCGACCATGCGGATTGACATTAATATTTACCAACTTTTGTACTTAATTAATAGGTTATTAGTGAGTTCAGTTGTAAACGGGCCGACTAGTTCAGGCCCGAACCCGAAAGTATAACCACGAACCCGGAAACGTATTATACTTTGAAGCCCAAAAGATAAAAAGCACATTTCGGGCCCGAATCAAGCTCGAAATTTTGTCATCTGAAGGCCCGAGCCCGAACTCGACCCAAAAAGCCCGGTACGACTTACAACTCTGAATGGGTTAGTCTATTTAGAGATTGGTTCAGTTAGTCTGGTGGTAAATTACTTTGTTAGTTTCAAGGCTTCCACTTTAGATTATGCATTTTTAGTTGGGTTATATTTATTGTAATTAAGACAGATATTATTTCAAATGGCTAAACGAAGGTGCACATTCACAAAAGATGCAAGAAAAATATCCATATTTCAGAAAAGGCAGGAATGATATGCCTTGTATGCATATCAGAAACCTACATGTCTGTCGTGCACAAAGAGTAACGTCACTGGTAAAAACTTGAGTGTTGCCATAGGCGTAACCAGGGGGGGGCAGGGGGCCCAAACCCCGCAATTAAAATGCCACCAATGACAAAAAGTCTATTAGTTCTTCAGTTTCAGTTTTGTTTAGCATCTTTGCGTGCAACAGTACATGCGTACAACAGTAATTACCAATAATATTGACGACCATGGGGCCTGGGCCCCCTCAATTCAATTTTTCCACCGATTTAAATGTACAGTATAGCTTCGGGTGAAATTAAAGGCTTTTGTCCTAAAAGTTGTTACCTCAAGTCCTCATTACTTTTTGTAAACGTAATGCAATAAACAGGGCCGGATTTACCGTATGGCACAGTGCCTGGGGCCCAGCGCTTAGATATAGGCGTAGCCAAAGGGGGGGGGCAGGGGGCCTGGCCCCCAATTGACATGACATTAATCAAAAAAATGTGACAAAAAGTCTAAGTTTGTCAGTTCCTGTTTCTGTTAGCATCTAGGCGTACTACAGTACACTTGTACCAGAGTTGTAAGTCGGGCCGGGCTTTTCGGGTTTGGTTCGGGCCTAAAGTTGACAAAATTTCAGGATTAATTGGGGCCTGAGACGTGTTTTTTGTCTTAGGTGCAAAAATACAAACAAAGTTACCTAGGAAAAGATCGATTAACTGCTTACGTTTTTCAGACCTATTTAACTTTCGCTTTTTTTCGGGCATGATTTGGGCTTCAAATTAGTTTTCGGGCCGGGTTTGGGCTTATATTTTCAGGTTCGGGCCTGAAGTTGTCGGCCCGTTTACAACTCTGACGTGTACGACAGCAATTAACGATAAATTGACGACCAGGGGGCCCGATCCCCCTAAATTCAATTTTGGCAACCAATTTACATGCATAAGCTGGGTGAAATTAGGAGTTTTTGTCCTAAAACTTGCAACGTCATGCCTTCATCTAACCTTTTTTATGAACATAATGCAATAAACCAGGGCCGGAATTACCATATGGCGCAGCGCCAGGTGCCCTGCACTCAGATGGTAAGACATTTGTTTGGTCTTTACCTATGTTTGGCTGGGAGATGTTGCAAAAATTCCCAAAATACCAGGGGTCCCACGCAATGTAAATCCGGCCCGGGCAATAACATGCTGGTAAGTAGGCCTAGGTCTAACCATCTATTGTATCATTTTTTGATAACAATTTTTTCCACCTCTCTAGTTTTTACGCGAAAAAATACTTTCAAAAAAATACCTAGTGGAAATGCTCATTGAACAAATTATTGAGGAAATCTTCGAGTAGATTATAATTTACTGCTAAAATATTGCAGGAGGCAATGTCCCTTACTTCCCTCTACTTGGGCCAAATCACTTACAAAATCTAGCAACAAAACGTAAGATCTTGAACATGTTTTGGACTTAAATTGTAACTAAAGGAGGATTGAACAATTTAATTTTTTAATTGACTTTCATGAGTTAAAAATCTAGTTTTTTCAAATGGCTCTGAACACATGCCAAATGTGATCCAATGGCATTAAAATAGCTTTTTTTCCCGAAAAATTACAAAAAATCGTCCAGCGGCTGGGGGCTTCGCTCCCATACCCGCATAGCCTCAGGCGGCTGTTGCTCATAGCCCCCATACCTCGTTGGGACACATTTAACTTACACAAGTTTAGTTGTCGCGTCTCCCGCTTTAAACATTTTTGTTATTTAACTTTAGGTTTAAGCTTTCTCCCTCTAGCAAAATCTTGGTTAAGTGCCAAAACCAGGTCTCGGCTTCTGATCTTCCACTTTATAATATCTTTGTCCCACAAAAAGTTCCTCTTGTGAAAAGTTCTGATGACGCCATTGCAAGTGATTTGTGGTTTGGGCCCCCCAATCAAAAATCCTGGCTACACCTATGTGTGTTGCTTTGCCAATTTCATAGGTCAAATTTCGATGTGACAAAATGTGTTAGCGCATATATTTGGTCTCATAAAAAGTAGCCATGCACTGTCCGAAATTTTGCTTTTGCAAATATGGTAACCCTTGCCGCCGGAGGTAACCCTGTACGTAGCCCCCAGCCGCTGGGCGATTTTTGTAAGTTTTTGGAAAAAAAAGCTATTTTAATGCCATTGGATCACATTTCGCACGTGTTCAAAGCCATTTGAAAGAACTAGATTTCTCACACTTGAAAGTCAATCGAAAAAATTTAACTATTTAATCCTCCTTTTACTTGCAATTAATGTCCAAAACACGTTAAAAATCTTCCATTATGGTGTAAAATTTTAATTGTAAGTGATTTGTCCATGTAGGGGTAAGTAAGGCACATTCCTGCAATATTTTAGCAGTAAATAGTAATCCAGGCGAAGATTTTCCTTAGAGATTTTTGTTTTGTCATGAACTTAACCAGCTATAGGAGGACATGTACGGCCAGAGGGCCCAGGCCCCCTCAATTGAAATTCAGTAATTAGTTCAATGAGCATTTTACCAAGCTATTTTTTTAACAGTATTTTGTGCGCAAAACTGGCGAGGTGGAGTTGAATCGTTACTGAAAAATGGTACAATAGATGGTTACGCTTACTAAACATGTTATTCTTGGGCCGGGTTTACATTGCGCGGGGCTCCTGGCACTTAGGGGATTTTTGCAACATCTTCCTGCCAAATATAAGTGAAGACCAAAAAAAGTCCTACTATCTGAGCGCTGGGCCCTGGCACTGTGCCATATGGCAAATACGGCGCTGATTATTGCATTACGCTCATAAAAAGTTTAGATGAGGGTCTGAGGTAGCAACTTTTAGGACAAAAACTTTTGATTTCACCCTGGTTTTTCGTTTAAATTGGTTGGAAAAATTGAATTAAGAGGGTGCACCGGCCCCCCTGGTCGTCAATATTATTTATTGGCAGGGATATAGAAACAACAAGACCGGGATTGACCGGAATTTTAGGGCGGACAACAGAAGGGTTACTTAGATAATTTTGTTTATTGCATTGCCATACCAACTATTGCGCAAAATGTAATGCTTTCAACCAAAGTTAACATAATGACAAACTTAACGTAACACTGACGTCATTATGATACCCATAGACAGGAAAATACATAAAAAATGTGCAATACTTTCCAAATGAAAGTCGTGTACCATTTCTAATTGTAAGCTATTGATTGATTTTTTTGCATTTACATACAGTAGTGTGCGAATTAATTGGGACAAAACGAAAAGTGTCGTAAAATTAGGAAACTTCTCAAAAACGCGTCTTTAATCCTAATTATATCAACTCTAGCATGTTCAATAGTTGATATATCCTCCTTTTGCCTTTATGAGCATTGAAATTCGTGTTGGCATGAAATCAACTAAGGTTGAGCAAATATCTTTAATTTCTTCATCATGGTACCAAATTCGTATTTTGGCTTCTATGAGCTTGGTTTTAGTTGTGCAGTCACATGTCTAAAGACACCTTTTTATGATAGCACACAAGTTTTCGATGGGGTTTAGGTATAGGCAGTTGCCAGGCCAGTCAAGCAAAGTTAATTTCGATTTTCAAAAAAATGCTTGCATTTTTTTGAAGTATGGCATGGTGCATTGTTCTGCTAAAAAATACCATTGCCATCTGAGAATGATTTTTGCATTGTTGAAACCAAGTCTTTTTCCAAAATTTCCAGGTATTTAGTTCGTTTTATCATTCCTTCGCTTGTTCATAATCTACCAGTATCATTAAGAGTGAAGCAACCCCAAAACATTTTCTTTGGGGGGTGTTTCGGGGCCTGTAGAATATAAAAGGTATTGAGGGATTCTCCAACACTTCATCTTACATTTTGAGATTTACGTCCATGCACTTCAAAATGGCTCTCATCTGAAAAACAACTTTTCTCCATTCCTCTTTTCCCTTTTATTGTATTTTTTACCCAATTTTAGGCGTTTTTTTTTCATAGCAACTGTTAGCAATTGCTTCTTGCAGGGACTTCTGGCTTTTCTTCCAGCTTCAAGAAGTCGCTTTCTAACGGTTGATGAATCCACGTTGACTCCTGCAGTTGCTAAATCTCTTTGAAGGTCCTCACTAGTTTTCCTAAGGTCTCTAAAAGTATTTTGCAATATCATTTTGTCATCACGAGAGGTCGTTTTACGCTTTCTTTCACACTGATCCCGCCTTTCAGTTGTGGTGACGTCACCATTAGTATCCATCATTTAAAAAATTAGCCACACATTTGATTTTGACACATTCAGCTTTTTTCCCGTTTTTCTTATGATCATATTTGAGTGTTGTCGTAGAGTAACAATTTGTGCCCTCATTTTTGGAGTGATATCCATTTTATTGCAAGCAGGCAGATAGTAATATGCAAAAATCAAAATAAAATTTTTGGCCACGAGTAACTTCACTTTATAATTTAATATAAAACATCTGTTAATCTGAAAAAATGGAGCATAAAAGCAGTTAATAGTGGTTCATGTTCTTCACTTAGCTTATTAATCATCATTACAATACTATCTATCATACATTCCTAAACTAACCTACAAGCAAAACTCAAAAAATGCAAAAATGTAGTTTTGTCTCAATTAATTCGCACACTAATACCTGTCAGAGCCCACAACAACCGACCGCAAACCAACTGACGCCGATTGGCTGAGAAGGCCGATCATAAAAATATTCTACCATCCCAGAGCCATCTTGCCCAAACCCTCACTTAGTGACAAAATTACTGTGACGAAATCACTAGTAACCCTTGGTTCGCGGTCAGATGACTTTGGGTTGACGAACCTCAGGTAAAAGTTAAGCAAAAACCTTGCAATCATGATTGTCGAAAGTAACAATGCTCTAATGCAATGAGCCAACTGGTGATGTAAAATGGACGAAGGGTTTAATATGAGACACAATAATGGCTGCTCGCTGAAATTTCACCATTCAGTGAAATAATGTCCAAAAAGTGTATATATTTTGTTACATTTAAAACTGATATGTCTTAGTCAACATTCTGAAGCATCTGCTAGCATTGTATAGTCACTATCAGGGGTGCCGAAACAAGGGGGGGGGATGGAGGAGATATATCCCCCCAATAATTTGGCTGTATTCTCCCCAATAGTTTGAGAGTGGTCCACATCTGCATCCCCCAACAGTTTGATTGGGTGTACATCTGAGCGTAAATTGTGGGAAAAAAAGTGTTCTATTTTTGATGAAGACCTTTTTTTTTGGTCTTCACCTGAATTTGGGGAAAAAGTGTTCTATTGTTGATGAAGACCTTTTTTTTGTCTTAACCTGAATTTGGGAAAAAAGTGTTCCATTTTCTTTTTTTTTGGTCTTAACTAAATTTCCACACCTGAACAAAATCATGGTCGAGGTTCATCCCCCCTATGTTGAAAATAGGGCAAAATTGGGCTAACATTGCAAATTATCCACCCAAAGCTCAACAAAGATCGGCACCACTGGTCACAAGGCACAATAACACCTGCACACTGAAGTTTCATCTTTACATCCTTTGGCTACGAATTAATGTTCGATTTAAAAATTTTAAAAGAGAAGTAAAAATTACTAGAGTCTTAACTAGGAAAGAAACTGCGCAAAAACTATAATTTTAAGCAAATTGAAAAACACTCTTCACCAAATGACATTTATTTGCCAAGAGGTCACAACTGAATACCAAACAACAGTTATCTTTTGGCAAACAAACATACTGTTTTGAATTTACAAATATCAGTTAACCATGGTACTTAAACTTAAAGCACGTAAAAACACAAAAGCTTCCGGCTGCGTAAAATAAATAGAAAAAAATCTTGACTATATCTGTTTCTTTATTTATCTCACATTACAGTATAGCCCACATAGTACACGTGCCACAGTATAGATGGGGACTATTGCAAAGATGTTTGTGAATGTAACTTTCTAAGGGTGCGTGCCATTTTTTCGGGAGATGCAACAGTGCATTGGTTGATTCTTTTTAACTCATTCTTAGCAAAGCAGTTGAATATTGTTTGCAGTATCAACACAAAGTTATTGTGCCCTTGCACACAGGTTTGTTCAGCCAAAACTACATACGTGTTGGATACTGCAAATTTTGTCGCAGCAAAAATAAACGCCACCCTCTGATTTTTTGCCGACAACAGCTTACTTCGTGCAGATTCATTAGCAAGGATACAGTTGTGCAATTGCACTGCAAAGCAGCACACACCAAAACAATATTCCATAGGTACTGATAACCTTCCATGGTTAGCAGCCTGAATCAAGTCAGTTGCGACGGATGGCATGTCATCCAGAATCGATACCAATTCATCACTGTCTACCAGTAAATTCTTGCATGAAGAGCACTTTCTTCGGCGTGAAATGCTGCAACCAGCATAGCCACTTACATAATAGGTTACACTGGTATCAGAATTGGTCATGTCATCTATGGTGGAGCCAGATAAAAATTCGTGCAACCTAATACCTTCCGAAGAATTGTCTGAAACTGGATGTGAAGAGATATCACCAAAAGTTAGGTTAGCAATCTGATGTAAAGCATCTTGTTTTAACAAACTGATACATCGAATTTTTTTCTCTGGTTGATACAAGCTGATTGACAGACATATAAAAATTGCCTCCATTGGTTTGACGATACCACACAAACCTTCCTTCAATTGGATTGGGTGAAAATTTGCTAGGTAAAATGCAGAGATAGGAGTGTTGCTTTGCCAAATGATGTACTAGATCTATCATCGCCTGCATTGATTGTATACAAGCCATGAAGGTTTCGTTGGTTAAACCAGCCTTTCCTGAAAGCTTCAAGATCGTAAAAATTTTTATAGCATCACGCAAGAATTGGATATTTTTCTGGCCCTGCACAGTGTCAGGCCTTAACAGCTCACAAACAGCATCACGCTTGCGCATTCCTACACATAAACATTTAGCTTTGTTTTTAGTCTTTAACAGAATGTAAAATTTTTAGTCTTTACCAGAATGTAAAGTTTATTAAATAGTATGTCAAGAATACTAGAATTTATGGTGGTGTTTTAAGTCAATGGAAGAGTTTATAGGTTGGATTCAATGTCCTAACGTAATTTGAAAATGGCATGCAGTAGTTTGCAAGTTAAGCACTTTACTCAATCACCTCTGGCTTTTTTATGTCTGATAAAATGGACAATATTGATCAGCCTGTGGCAATGACGTTTCTTTGAATCATTGCTATAGCCATAGATTAGTAAAACATTGCAGAGTATCAAGATACATCTCATTCCTGTTGAAGGAGAATTTAACATGATTTTCCAGATATTGAAAATAAATTTGATATATTTGGCTTTAAAAGATATATCAAATCTATTTTTAATAGATCTTTAAAAGAAGGATGACTATCACTGTAAAATTTCAAACCTCTAACAGTCAATTCACTGAAAACACCTGTAATGAAAATTAAAACATAAACTTTTGTAATATACACTAAAATCTTTCTCATAATAACCAGAAACTATTGCAGTATTTATCGGAAAGGATTGAAAAATCTCTGCACAATTAGCTAAGAAAACCTATCATTTATAATTTTTTGGTAATCTGAACAAGCGATTTGATTAATTGTGCAGAGATTTTTCAATCCTTTCTGATAAATACTGCAATAGTTTCTGGTTATTATGAGAAAGATTTTAGTGTATATTACAAAAGTTTATGTTTTAATTTTCATTACAGGTGTTTTCAGTGAATTGACTGTTAGAGGTTTGGAATTTTACAGTGATAGTCATCCTTCTTTTAAATTCTTATTTAAGATAGTCTTTTACACTGCCAGATATATCAAATTTATTTTCAATATCTGGAAAATCATGTTAAATTCTCCTTCAACAGGAATGAGATGTATCTTGATACTCTGCAATGTTTTACTAATCTATGGCTATAGCAATGATTCAAAGAAACGTCATTGCCACAGGCTGATCAATATTGTCCATTTTACCAGACATAAAAAAGCCAGAGGTGATTGAGTAAAGTGCTTAACTTGCTAACTAATGCATGCCGTTTTTAAATTACGTTAGGACGTTGAATCCAACCTATAAACTCTTCCATTGACTTAAACACCACCATAAATTCTAGTATTCTTGACATGCTATTTAATAAACTTTACATTAGACTAAAAACAAAGCTAAATGTTTATGTGTAGGAATGCGCAAGGGTGATGCTGTTTGTGAGCTGTTAAGGCCTGACACTGTGCAGGGCCAGAAAAATATCCAATTCTTGCGTGATGCTATAAAAATTTTTACGATCTTGAAGCTTTCAGGAAAGGCTGGTTTAACCAACGAAACCTTCATGGCTTGTATACAATCAATGCAGGCGATGATAGATCTAGTACATCATTTGACAAAGCAACACTCCTATCTCTACATTTTACCTAGCAAATTTTCACCCAATCCAATTGAAGGAAGGTTTGTGTGGTATCGTCAAACCAATGGAGCAATTTTTATATGTCTGTCAATCAGCTGTATCAACCAGAGAAAAAAATTCGATGTATCA